>OZ026603.1:32352657-32355157 GCA_964020085.1 Micromussa lordhowensis | reverse complement strand
ACGCCATACTGCCTGTGTCCAGTGGAATACTGTCGCATAGAGTCCATCCGACAAAACAACGTTCTATTTGTTGTCGATCGGAAAAATTCCATTTGATTAGCGAGAAGTGGACAAAGTGCTGTCGATTCGATCGATTCGTTCGATTTGTCAAATGGAAAAGTTTACTATCGCATGTACCGCAAAAGCGTGGGCGAGAACAAACAAGAACTAAGCTAAAACAATTGAAAAAATCACACAATAAATCAAACTTCGACAATAGCAATGTTTTTATTACTTCCAAACACCATCTGACAAAATATATCGTGTTAACCAGCACAATATAACTTTTCTGCCAATATAGGAAGTAAAAGAAATCTTTAATATAGCATAGCTTATTGAAATCTGCCTGACCTATCCAGACATACAGCATGCCTAACCAAGACGCCAATTTATCGCGAAAAGTTTATCGTTAGACATTAATTTACAAGAAAAAGTTGTTCAAACCCCTTTTTTCCCGCAATTCTATCAAGTAAACCACAATCTCAGAAGCAGTTACCTGAAAAACCTGCCAATAAATGCGTCACAAATTACACAATACTTTCTCGATTTTTGAACCTAACAGACCTTTTTCTAAGTCTAGCCAATGACATGCAGCAGTCGAATGGTAAGCTGGACTTTTCCAATCGAATATAAGTATTCTCCATTTGACAAATCGAACGAATCGATCGAATCGACAAAAGTTTATGGGGCCCTACTACAACAGCGATATTCTTTTCCAATCGAATATAAGTATACTCCATTTGACAAATCGAACGAATCGATCGAATCGACAAAAGTTTATGTGGCCCTACTACAACAGCGATATTTTTCTAAGTCTAGCTAATGACATGCAGCAGTCGAATGGTAAGCTGGACTTTTCCAATCGAATATAAGTATTCTCCATTTGACAAATCGAACGAATCGATCGAATCGACAAAAGTTTATGGGGCCCTACTACAACAGCGATATTTTTCTAAGTCTAGCTAATGACATGCAGCAGTCGAATGGTAAGCTGGACTTTTCCAATCGAATATAAGTATTCTCCATTTGACAAATCGAACGAATCGATCGAATCGACAAAAGTTTATGGGGCCCTACTACAACAGCGATATTTTTCTAAGTCTAGCTAATGACATGCAGCAGTCGAATGGTAAGCTGGACTTTTCCAATCGAATATAAGTATTCTCCATTTGACAAATCGAACGAATCGATCGAATCGACAAAAGTTTATGGGCCCCTACTACAACAGCGATATTCTTTTCCAATCGAATATAAGTATTCTCCATTCGACAAATCGAACGAATTGATCGAATCGACAAAAGTTTATGGGGCCCTACTACAACAGCGATATTTTTCTAAGTCTAGCTAATGACATGCAGCAGTCGAATGGTAAGCTGGACTTTTCCAATCGAATATAAGTATTCTCCATTTGACAAATCGAACGAATCGACAAAAGTTTATGGGGCCCTACTACAACAGCGATATTCTTTTCCAATCGAATATAAGTATACTCCATTTGACAAATCGAACGAATCGATCGAATCGACAAAAGTTTATGTGGCCCTACTACAACAGCGATATTCTTTTCCAATCGAATATAAGTATTCTCCATTCGACAAATCGAACGAATCGATCGAATCGACAAAAGTTTATGGGGCCCTACTACAACAGCGATATTTTTCTAAGTCTAGCTAATGACATGCAGCAGTCAAATGGTAAGCTGGACTTTTCCAATCGAATATAAGTATTCTCCATTTGACAAATCGAACGAATCGATCGAATCGACAAAACTTTATGGGGCCCCTACTACAACAGCGATATTCTTTTCCAATCGAATATAAGTATTCTCCATTCGACAAATCGAACGAATCGATCGAATCGACAAAAGTTTATGGGGCCCTACTACAACAGCGATATTTTTCTAAGTCTAGCTAATGACATGCAGCAGTCGAATGGTAAGCTGGACTTTTCCAATCGAATATAAGTATTCTCCATTTGACAAATCGAACGAATCGACAAAAGTTTATGTGGCCCTACTACAACAGCGATATTTTTCTAAGTCTAGCTAATGACATGCAGCAGTCGAATGGTAAGCTGGACTTTTCCAATCGAATATAAGTATTCTCCATTTGACAAATCGAACGAATCGTTGACCTATCTTCCAATGGACTCTATGCGACAGTATTGGACAACCCTCAGTGGAAAACACACCCCATCACTTCAACATGCGGAAGCCTGTTTTTCACTGCCGCCCACAGCACACACTCGAAGTCCACTACAACCTTTTTCACGGAAACCATGTTCAGGAGCTCGAGAACCTTGCGGATAACCTAGCAAAATATATAATAAATAAGCTTTAGTTAATTTTTTTTTGGATTAAGATCTCATAACCAACCTGCAACATAAGACTAAACCAAAGTTAGTATGCATTAAAACCCCTGTATTCATGCATCTATTCTATTACATTACCTTCTTATAGTCC
>OZ026603.1:32282657-32350157 GCA_964020085.1 Micromussa lordhowensis | reverse complement strand
GGACAGGCCTCCACAATACCAGCTGTGTTTAGATATCGACGAGAATGGCAATATTTGTTCGTTTGCACTTTAAAATACCTAGAAGATAGTCTTGTAGCTGCTGGGCTATTTTCCACCACCGGGATACCACTATTTTGATCAAATGTCGATCGAGTTCTGTGAATCTTCTTAGACGGCAGTGTATTAAGCTTAAGTCTCATACGTTTGCTGGAGTCTTGTTGTCGTTCTTGCCACGAAGTTCTACTTTTGTTGATCGATCCGCATAGATGGCGTACAGGAAACACTCTAGCAACTAAATACGATTTCTTAGAAGTACATCCAGGCAACATTTTGGGCACCGCAAATGAGCAAATTCCGAAAACTGCAGAGTCCGCTATGGCCGCCATGTTAGTGTTTTGCCATATGAGGCCTGGTTACCCACTTGATTTCGTATTGGTTGGATAAATTCCAATGAGCCAATCAGCTTATTTTCTAAGGTAGCCTCGCCTCCTCTATTGGCTCAGTTTATTTTTCAGCGCCAAAATTCGAGTGAGTTCTTGTGAGTTTGTCTAACGTTCTTATTCACTCTAAATAAGGAGCAAGAAAAGTTAAATCATAGACATGTATTTGCGTAAGCCTGCCAAAGAACGGTTTCTTAACATGGGCAAGAAACGAAGATGGTTTAACAGGCCTAGTTTGCGTAGTAAGATTGAAGAGGTAAGCTATTTACCAACCCTGTAAGTGAATATGGTGTCGGGGAGTAGAAAGAATAGAAGGGAGTGAGACGTATTGGCTCACTGATTAACTTTAATCCCTGACAGCAAGTTACCCGAGGATGACTCCCCTTAAAATGACAGGAATGCTCGTCCAAAATTTTCAAGAAGCCCTTAAAACTCAAACCTTATTAATTTTGTAGCCATGGCTTAAGTTATCTTCCACCCCTAAGAGATAACAACATTTGGAAATGACAATTGGAAAAAAAAGAGAGATAACAATATTTGGGAATGACAATTGCAATTAACTTACACCAACAAAAACAGAAAAATTGACAAATCTTACCTCCTAAAAGGTGTGAAGAGCCCTACCCCCCCCAATCAGTCCTTCCCCCAGGGAGATTTATTAGCCTTGCATACACCTTTCAGATTCACACTACCATAAATCCTGGAAATTAGTGCCTTCCCTCAAATAACCACACCCCTTCTATCGGCCAAAATTTCTAATAAGCACCCCCTCCCCCTGTTTTATGGACAAGTATTAAGACAACAGAGGATGTATAGTTTTGGTTGTTTCAATCACAAAAAAAATGGTTATTTACTCACTCGAACGCTGAGAAGTGACCGTAAGTTCCCCACTCAAGTAAGTGCCCCCTCTTCTCCTAAATTTATAATAAGCACCCCTGGCGCTACCGGTAATTTGAGGATTTATGGTATACTACAGGGGTCGAAATGTTCCAGACTGTTTACCTGTGTCTAGTGACAAGCAGAATGTTTTTTTACCTGTCTCCACCAACATCAAACTTGAACAAGATTTTTCTAATATTAGTTTATTTTCACTTTTTGAAACTCAACTGGGGTTGTACAATCATTAATAATAAACTGATAGAAAGCAATGACTTACGGGTCAGAAAACGATCCATATTGTAAACTCATGCTTGAACGGCAAAGAAACGCGGGAACAAGACACATTTGCCGCCTTTGTCATGCGCACTACAAAGATTGCATCATCTTGCTTTTATTCAGTATTGAGTAAAGTCTGATAAATACTGTGCGAGAGCTGCACGAGTGAGAACAACTTCGGGTGGAAAAACAGATAAAAAATATTATTAAAATCGATAAATTCTGTATTACTAAGGTTTTCTTACCTGTCGCCATTGACAGGCATCAATATTTTTGACCTGTCACTTCCTGAAATCGACAGGTAGACAGGCAACATTTCGACCCCTGTACTATCATTCACTGCTTTTACTTAGTGAAACAGAAACCAAGATAAGCCCCAGCCTGACGGGCCACTTGGCCTGTATGCAGACTTCACCTTTTACTTACCTTTATTTACTTAGTGATGTGACTTTCAGTCATGCCTTTGATTTGTCTGTTGCTCTTTTGTTCCTATTCAGGTGAAGAAAGCAGTACTATCACAAGGATCTTCCAAGACAGTTTTTATGAATATCGAAGACAATGAAGTAATAGATGTTGATGAAAGTAACGCTAGTTTTGACATCATTGATAATGATAGTGATAATGCTGATGATCAATCAATCAATGATGATGACGAGGATGAGTTTGATTGTCGTGGTGTTGCTGAGGATCCTATAGGATGTTTTTCAGACTTAAATCCAGATGGCTTTAGTGAAATTAATCATGGAACAAAACTTGATATTTCTGAACAGAAGGAAAGTTCTTTGTTAAGCAAGACAGACCTTTTCAGTGGAAAAATGATCGAAAACTCCAATGGATCAGAAGTCAGTGAGGTGTCCCAAGATGAGAAGTTCAGTTCTCATAACAAGAGAGAGTATAGTAGTAAAGACAATAATGGGCATACTGGCAGCGATGATGATGATGATGATGATAGTAGTACTGATAATGAATGTGATGCTTATAAGGATTTACAATGCAGGTCTGTTGAAGTGAAATCCGACTCTGAGAATGAATCATCGGTAGAATTAACCAAACCCAGGTTTAGGTAAGTTTGAATTAAAGAGAACAAACTGGATTGTTATTTAGCTGGAATCTCTGAGTTGGCAACATTGCAAAACCTATGATGTCACTGTCACCATTAATGTTGACCGATATTCACTGTTTTACTTGAAATGATTTCTTCACTGTCCTATACAACAAGTAACTTTAATGAGAGGTCCTTTGGGAAACCAGGTAATTTATTTTTTCTCCTGAATCCCAATGTTTCCCTCCACTTTGCCTCAGGAAACATTGATATTCTCAAGAAACAAGATTGGCTGTTTCTCTCATGACCAGTCATTAAGTGTTAATTATTGCTTTGCCATTCAGAGCAGCACCTCTAACAGATTTAAAGGGTTGAACAGAATTTGCAAACATTAAAGATTAATACCATCGCAGGAAGCGGCCTCACTCCCCCTTCCCTCCCCCTCCCCCCTGAGGTCTTAGAAGGATGATGTCAATCACCGCAGGAAAGTACTTCTCCATGGCTTTCATTTAAATGATCACACTCATCACATTTTTTTAACAGAGTTAGAAGTCTAATATTTATAAGCTCGTTGACTTTTGTGATCACAGAATAGAATTCTATTCACAAACTGGCAAAATATATAGGAAGTTCTAGTTGTACTAGAGGAGTTCTTCATTATTTTTACTTTCTCTTTATCTGCAGGAAGACGAACAAAAATAGTTTCCTTGAAGTTATCAGTATTTCAGATAGTCCTTTGCAGAACAGTGAGGTTTTCTGTATTGCAGAATCTTCTAGCCATAGCAAGAATGTCATTGAAGACATCAGTACCTCTACAGATAATCCTGTGAAGACCAGCAAAATGTCCAGTGTTGAGAAATCTTGTTCCCGTAGCAACAGTGAAGAATACTTTGACAATCTAAATGACAGTAAAGGAGGTGATGACCTCAACATCGATGATGATAGCTATGAAATTCAACAAGAGCCAGACCGTATAACACCCCTCTTGGTTTACTCCCATGAAGTAGATGGCGATAATGAAAAGAACTTATCAACAGAATCAATCAGCCCCAAGTCTAGGTAAGCTAATTTAAAAAAATCAAAATAAATTACTATTCTCCACTTTGGAAATCCAAATAAATCTTGGGCAAGTCTCATGTCACAGTTGCTTGTGGGACCATTACTATGGACAATTGCTTTTTAGCCTCTCATCTTAATTTTTCTCAGTAACATTCTAACAAGCAACTGTAAGATGAGACTCACCTCAGATTTTGTCTTATTTCTGAAAGTGGTCAATTGTCATTTAAAAGTAGCTTAATATTCATTTCTATCAATGCCCATTCAGAATGTAGGGTTTCGTTGATCCACATACTAAACATCAAAGTGATGTACACAAAAAAAGGAAAGTTCACTGTTAAACTTATAAATACTATATTCTATATACAGTACCTTTGCTTAAGGTTATCTCCTGTAGACAGACACATATCCAAAGCAGATGCTTTATCAGGTCACTGTGGTATCTGGTAATGAAAGTTTGATGTGCTAAATTTACATATCACAGGAATGATGACAGCAATAACAACTTTGAAGACATCATTATTTCTAGTCCTGTAAATCACAACAAGATGTGCAGTGTTGCAGAATCTTGGTCCCATGCCGATAAAGAAGAGTGCTATGATAATGATGAACATACTGATGCTGATAATGATCAAGAGTATTGTGATGATGACGATGATGTTGATGAGGAGGAGGAGGAGGATATTATGTACAGCGATACTGAACAAGAGCCAGACCGTTTAACAACCCTCTCGGTTAACTCCCATGAAGTAAATAGTGATGATGAAAGTAACTTATCAACAGAATTAACCAGCCCCGAGTTTAGGTAAGCAAATTGAAGAAAAGTACTGGCATACTGTTATTACCAGTATGTCAGATAAGGTTTTTTGAACACCCAAATGCTTGGAAGTACAAAGTTAACAAAACTAAAAATAATTGTCACACAAGCTTGGTGCTTAAAATCTTCATTTGTATCAACAGGCAGTATCATTTTTATCCACAGTCTAAACTAAAGAAGTAATTCAACTTATTTGGTCATTCAGAGGATGTAAAACCTAATAAAATATTATTGAACTCATGAAAAAACTCGTTAAAAAATATTAAATAAATATTAAATAACTGAACTCGTGGCTATAGAATGTAATAATTCTCTAATAATAACTTATTATTGTTCTTTAATTTTAATACTATTTTTGAATTTTTCCCCTTGCAGGAATGATCATAGCAATAATGTCATTGAGGATATCGACATTTCTAACAGTCCTGTAAAGACCATGAAGGTGTCTCCTAACAAGGAATTGGGTTCCCATAGCAACAGTGAAGAGTACTGTGACAATAGAGATGATAACAATGAACATGATGGTGTTGACAATAATTACAAGTGTAATGATGATGATGCTGATGAAGATGTTAGGAAAAAGGATACTGAACAAGATCCGTGCCATTTGACATCATTCTTGGTTGAATCCAATGAAATAGATACTGATAGTGAAAGTGACTCGTCAACAGATTTAATCCACCCTAAGTCTAGGTAAGGTATCAATGATTAGGCAGAAAAAGACAGACTGTGATGAAACATTGGTCAGTGTGGTAAAAAAGTGTTGAACAAATTAGACGAAGTTGGAAATCATCATTACCACATGAAAGTTTTGCTCAATAAGGTTTCATCTGAATGGTCACACATTAGAGTTCCATCCACATACTTAAAAGTTAGATGCAGCTTGTTGTACAGTATAATAAACAGTACCACAAAAGATCAATGATCAATAGTTTTCATTTGAATGGTCACACACTAGAGTTTCACCCAGACTGAACTTAAGAATAACAAGGTGTCCAATAAGCCATTCAAGTTGTGGATGTGCGTTGATTGCATTTTTTTTTCAGGAGTGACTACAGTAATACATGTGACATTGTTGAAGATGTTAGTGTTTCGTGCAGTCCTGTCAAGGCAGGTGAGGAGTCCACTTTTGAGGAGTCTTATTCTCGTAACAACAGCGAAAGGTGCTCAGATGAAAAAGACAACAATGATGGACATGATGGCATTGATGATGATTATGAGTATAGCGATGATGTTATTGAAGATATTGAGGAAGAGTCGGATCATTTGACACCCTTCTTGGTTAACTCCCATGAAGTAAATGATGATGGTCAAAGTAAACTATCAACAGAATTAACCAGCCTCAAGTCTAGGTAAGCAAATTAAAATATAAAGATAAATTTGAAATTTTTTAGAGCTATGCCTGTGTCAGATTAGAAATGTTGAACAAAAGAGCACTAAAATTGAGCTGCTGTACTACAAAAAAATTTAAAAGAAGTTGACTAGATACAAAAATATTATTTATTATACATTCAACTCTCTAACTCTTTTCTGATTGGCCGAAAGCCTACAGTGAATTTTCGAAATCAGCGCTCGTGTCTTAACTGGAGATTATACAATATCATGTCAAGGTCATAGGTAATCATGTCAAGGTCGCGGGTTATCATGTCATGTATGACCGCAGTGCATGATTTCCAAGGGTAATCAGGTCAACTTCGCACGATTCGTGTTGCTTGCCGTCAGTGAAGAAGCAGAAACATGACTTCCAAGTTTTTGCGTTCGTTCAATGTATACTAAAGCAATAATTGTTTATTATCATGCCACCATACATCCCAACTGGTACAATGCTAGCAACAATACTTCAAGCTGCAAGGCAGGGATGGGCTGATGTGAGCCGACCTGGAAAGCAACATGTGATCCTACATGATCCTACAAATGCCAGGCATCCACAGTCAAGTGTCAATCAATACCTTTGATCAACCCTCAATCAACTTCTCGATGGACACTCGATCAATTCAACAGTTGATGGAGAGTCAACTATTTTTGCAGACTCACCATTGAGTGTTGATAGAGTGTCGATTTAGCATTGACTGAGTATCAATTGAGATGTTGATTGAGTGTTGGACCGTGGATGCCTTTAGTACACATGATCCCAAATGCCAGTGATTTATTTACCACATGTGCACAATTAGTTCAGCAAGGCGTTTCAAGATTTGTCTACTAAATCAAGATCAGTAATTACCGACTTAGTCAAGTTGGGCCAGATGAGACAATATTTGTTTCTCACTCGGTTTGCACAGAACTAGGGCACCAAGGTTCATACCAAACTGAGTCCTTAAAGCAATTGTTTTGTTCATACAGCTCTCCCACTTACTGAATAAGCTCATTAGATAGATCTAAACATATTGTCTATATCCAGAAATTGCCAATTAAATTACTGTTAAAGATCTTGATCATTCTAATGTTTTTTACCTTCTTTCCACAGCATGAACAATGACGGCGGTAATGGGATTGAAGATGACTCGTGTCCTGATAGTCCTTTAAAATCTAGGTACAGGTTGTTGCCTTATTAAAGATTTTCAGGATCTTGTATACTAAAGGCATTTGTGGTCGAGTCTTGATCAATACTTTCAATCAACCTTTGATAAACACTTCATCAACATCTTGATTGACAGATGTTAATTACGTGTTGACCAAATATCAATGGAAATGTTGACTGAGTGTTGATGAATATGGACTGAAAATTTCACATTTTTGTAATTGATCTTTATAGCTTAAGTGCAAGGCTCTTCAAGAAGTACAACCCAGAGAAGAGTGAAAGTGATGTGGATGACTTTGAACTTTGTATGTAGATCTTTCCTATTACTATTTAACTATATTTTGTTAAATAATTTTCTTTATCAGTTATGCAATTTTCAATTCATTTGGTAATATTGAGATTGTTGTTTTCAGTTCTACAGAAAATTAGGACTCCCAAGCGATCAAAGTTGCCAGATGAAGGGAAAGAAAGAGAAGCAAGGTGGTTTTTATTCTTTTCACCAACAATGATGAATTTTAATACGAGTAAAACAAAATAGGAAGCTCCCAGAAACTAAACAATCATTCATATTATTATATCTCTCAGTTAGTACGCACGCTGTGATTGGTCAATTTAGCGGGCAGTATTCTACTCTACGGCCCACTAAAATTTGAAGCTGCTTTTGTTGCCAAAATGTTTCTTGATTTATCGCTACGTGTTCTTAACTTTTCTAGCAAGTAAAAGTTTTAAAACTTTCTTTTACTTCTGAAATTGTGTATTGAAACCTGCTAACGACTTAAGAGTCAATTAACAATTTTTTAAATTGACTCATTTTGCTTTCGAGGTGCGTCATAAATTTGAAGCCATTCCGCGTGAATAGAAATCGTTCCCGAACCCGTCAGACACACAGTAGAGATACAATTAATATCATACTAACTTTGATTTCTCGGTCCGTACTGTAAGTTACGGATCCTTGTTTTTTCTTTGCCATAAATCCAAAAAAACTCAGTCCGTAACTTACAGTATGGCCCTCGAACTTGGTTATTAAGAGGTATTTGTGATAATAAAAGTATTATTATATGAGCTTATTATCAATAATTGTTATAATTAAACTTGTCATGTGTAAACTTTCCTAAAAACTAACAAAAAGCTCTTGTTAAATTATAGCAAAACATTTGCACCAGCTTTCCATTAAATTTTGTTGCATTTGTTTATTATGGTGTTTTTCCATTGGTGTAGTGTAAATGAGTTTATTGTGGATGATGATGATGATGATGATGATGATGAAGAAGACCAGCAAGATGACGTGTTTTTTGATCCTGGGTTCACCCCAGAACTGGAGGAAAAAGTTCATGTTGAATTATAGCAAAAAAATTGCACCAGCTTTCCATTAAATTTTGTTGCATTTGTTTATTATGGTGTTTTTCCATTGGTGTAGTGTAAATGATTTTATTGTGGATGATGATGATGATGAAGAAGACCAGCAAGATGATGTGTTTTTTGATCCTGGGTTCACCCCAGAACTGGAGGAAATATCTGATGATGACAAGGAAAATGAAGACATTGAGATAGCAACACCAGGTACTTTAGAAGGAACATTGAATCCTGTTGAAATTTCTCTGTACCCATCCAAAAAGAAGCCAGCCATGACTCGAAACAGGACCTATAGAACTTATATCAAATCCTCAAATCCCAAGGAAGAGAAATCCAGTTGAAGCTTTCTCGTCACAGTTTTTAAGCCTCAACTTACAACCCTTTAAATTTCAAGATTCCAAAATCAAGTAACGTTGAACTAAAATTTTAATGCGAGACAAAACAAGCTTACCGGTAGATGCTAGCATTGTTCCACAAAAGGAAATTGTCTCTTGCCCAGATTTTCATCAAAATCAGTCATTTTTACCGTCTGCTGCTACTATATTGTTTTAGTGTATTGTGTTACATTTTCAAGTCATGCATTGTTTCCTGTGTTTTTTATTTTAGTTTTAATATTTTATTTTTCCTTGGTTGCAGCTACAAGTTCCACCCTTTTTAGGACACCTACATCAAGTAAGGTTAAACCAGGGATGTTTACATTCAATTTAGAACATAATCATTAAAAAAATCCAAGATTTGCCCAGTTTTGTTTACATCTCTTGCTGACGATTTATCCTTGTTCTCGTAGTTGCCTCTTTTTGTTTTTAGCTTCACTCTTTCACTAATGTAGTCCTGATTTCACTTTCTGTTGTTTTTGTATTTGCTCATTTCACTGTTATTTACCTCTGCACACGTTAGGAGTATTGTCATCCAACCATTCTGCCCGTCCTAAAGGCATCTTGGACAACATTCTCGATCCATACTCCACGGAGAAATATTTCAAGAAGAGCAAGGATAAACTTGTTAAAGAACTGTTTGAATTGTACAACCGAACAGTCTTCGATAATCAGGTAAAAATTAAAAAGTAACAACAACAAAGGGGCAACGAATGATTATTTTTAAGGAGTCGCACCTTTCCCGCGCTTGGCACTGTAGTCACCATCTGTCTTCTCATTGGCTAAAAGCCTACAGTTAATTCTGGGAAACCTTGGGAAACCTACAGATTATTCACTTTCCCGCCCTTTTACATTTCTCCCCGCCCTTGACTGCTCCTTGACTGTAGTTACCAATTTTTAATTTTTTACGTGTTTTTCAAGCGAATTCTTTTTGGTTTGTTATAGTTTCTGCTGTTATGAGTGTTTCTGAGACTATATTGGTTTTTTGTTAGTCACTGGCCAGGGAAACACTGCTATGGAGTAGCAGAGGTTTTTGAATCTCAAAAATGGCGCTGCCCAATCCGAATGTTTGGTTTCTACCACTAAATTGTCTTACTCTACAGATACCGTCAGATTTCCAGATTACATGGAATCCGAGAATGCGTAGCACCGCAGGATTCTGCTACTACAGCAAGTAAGTTCTATTTCTCTCATAGCTCAATCATAACCAGACATGGCAAACGTGTTTTGTTGTTGCTTTCTGGTTTGTTTGTTTGTTTGTTTTTTCGTGACTTGTCTTGCTGGTTTTTTTCACTCTCTGATCACCGGTTGCACGTTTTTGCTTCGAATCCTTCATAGTTTTTCTTCTGTTTTTGGCTGTGCAGTTTGTTGTCTGGGGGCGAAAGTTTGGGTTCTGACCTTCCACTGGTTTGACCAAGCTCGTACAGCAACGTCTTGCCAATTATAGGCATCAGTCTGTCTTCCCAGCCAATCAGATAGACCCACACCAAACGTGACTTAGCGTAATGAGACGGTTCCACGGCTTTTTGTAACCCTTAGATTTCCTTCATTGCCATTTACACTGAAAATTGTTCCATTTTTTAGGAAAAATGGCCTCCGTATGGCCAGGATCGAGCTAGCAGACAAAGTCATAGACTCGGCAGGTATGAAACTGCTGTGTGGTACTTACCTGGTACTTACTATACTTAATGAATATTGAAAAGCATTTTAGAGGCTGTTTTGTGATGAAGCTCAAATTGCTTATAACTTTTCCTGTTATTTTTGCTTGAAATACGAACACAACTTGTTCGATTGTAAGGGTCAAGAAAGCATTTTGGAGGATTTTGTGGTCGTGTAACACAGAATAAATAATGTTTTTCTTTTTCATATGAAACTAAAAACGTCCTCGACTATGCGCTACCTTGCGATTATCTTTTTTTATCAGACCGATTGCGTGACACTCTTATCCACGAGATGTGTCACGCTGCCGCCTGGCTGATCAGCGGAGTTAAAGCCGGTCACGGAGCTGTGTGGAAAAAATGGTGAGACTCTTCGTTTAGTAGGAATCTTTCCTCGTAAGAAAATGCGAAATACTGAGGTTAAATCTTGAACTACTGTTGAGTTACAATGATAGAATAACGCTTGGGATACAGTCTTCTCTTGAATCTTTTGCAGGACAATCAGAGCTAACCGTGTTCACCAAGACCTGCCACCAATATCTCGTTGTCACAGTTACACCATCAACGCTAAATACACATACAGATGTACAAATAACAATTGCGCCAACACGTGAGTATTCAGGATTGGTATGACCCTATCACGTCAAAAACTCGCGGTACTTAGAAAGATCAGTTGTGCATGATTCCATGAGCTCGGGGCTAATAGCTGTTTTCATCGAATCCTCGAATAATTAAAGTATCATTTCTTGTCATCTAATCATGTCAAGGGATCTTGATACGTTACAATGTAAAGCGTTGTGCGAAAAGAAAATCCTATGCAGCTCACATGTTAAGTAAATCTTGCTATTTTTTTTTTCTAGATTTGGGCGGCATTCTAAGTCAGTGAATTTGGAGAAAAGCCGATGTGCCTATTGCCACAGGTAAATGAAAATTTGTAACTTTTTTCCTTGATACACTGCGGCAAGTTGACAAGATAACTACGTGTTTCTCGTTTGTGGTAATTGACAGATTTGAAAATTCGTGCTGAGAGAAATTGCCCAAGCCCTTCTCGAGAATATAATGCTCCTTCTCTAAGATTCATCCTTTTCCCTTCTCCTTTCAAATAGCCGCTTGGAACTTGCTCCTCAGTTAAAGAAGGACGGAACACCACAGACAAGGACTCCCAGCAAATTTGCGTTATTTGTCAAGCAGAACTACGCTCGCATCAAGAGCGACCATGACAGATTTTCACACCAGGATGTCATGAAAGCTCTGAGTTCAGAATTCGCCAAAGTGAGCGCATCATAACAAGCACTGTGGAGGCCTCGGTATTGAAAATTTTAAATCCTTGGAGACGGCTGTATGCCAATGCCAGACATGTTCTTGGAAAAGAGATTGTCTGTTTTGATAGTGTTTGGAGACTAGTTTTAAACTGAGTCTTAGTAGGTGCTCTGAAACGGAGCTACATTTGCGTACACTTCTAGGGTTTTTCGCAAATACGATTCTTCTATCTGCTTTGTGAGGCCCGAATAGAAAAAACTGCCATCAAACCTCTGGTACAAAGATCGTTTCCTTTACTGACTTTTCTATAAAGGAGAGGGGACTAATCTGCGCGGACTTATTACTAAATGTTACTGTTCTGTCGGACACTTTTGAGCATTGTCAAAAAAAAAACAATATTTAATTTCCTTAAATGATTTTCGAAGTTTTACTTGAGTAAATCATTTCGAGGTTTCACCAATGTCAGTTACAAAAGGGCCTGGAATACTGTCGCCCAGTCCCTTTGAATCAAAGTTGTTACGATAGGTTGTTAATAGGCGTCTGTTTAGAAAATCTTTTCCGAACGAAACTTTTATTATCAGGCCCTATTATAGTAGGACCAACCTTATTTCGATGGACTTGGTTGGTCGAATTTGTCTTGGTCTATTGGGAAACTCGTCTGGGGGTCGTCTAGGGCTAATTTGGGGAGTTTGACGCGGGTTGATAGTAAAATCCAACCGATCGGAAAACCACTGATGAAAAATGCCAATCCCACTACTATATTGTAAATTATATCCTACTATATGTGGCTGTAATTACGATAAAATGAGAAGAAAAATACCAAGGCAAATGTCCTATATTTGTTTTATTTCTACAAAGTTGTTTTCATAGAATATAGAAGTTTATTGAAGCATTGTATTAAATATAAATTTATTTTGTTGTTACATTTCTGTTATTATGTTTAATCCTAAAAGATAAGGTCGATCTTAGCGAAATAATTGACTCCGTTTTGTTAGCCTTTTCTAATAAAATTGTAGTTCACAAGAAAGTTTTCGTCTCTTTTTTGTGATCTGTTGGTTTATTTTTTTTTCTGTTCTTTTTTGTTTTTGTTTAATTAGGGCGCTGAATTTTAATCGGTTCAAATTTCGTTTGGTTATAAAAACCGCAACGTTAAAGTAACGAAACAAAACTGAATGAGAGCTCTCTGATAATCTTTTAAGCCCTCGGTGTTCGACAGAGGTGTTGCTGAGCAATGACCTAAACTGATGGCAGGGCGGGAGAAAGGACAGTAGCACTTGTATCTCAGTAATACTTGGAAGCTATTTTCTGGTATTAACGAGAGTTAAATATCTGGGGTGCACGAATTCAAAGGACAAAAAGACGGTAATCATCCGGGATAACAAATCTGAAAACGAGGTTTTTCTCATCAGCGACCTCAAATAACAATTCTCTCGCTCCAGGCCCTCGCGACGTACTCTGTCCGGAAGTGATCAATAGCTTCGTCCTCCAGGGCACCAAAGCTTTGCGCCCCAAGAATGATCTGCGACTGGCAGGCTGGGCTGCTGGCTGTGAATCTCTGCCACACCTGAAAGCCCCGCTCGCCGATGGCCTCAAGTTCGCCTCTCAGCTGGCTGAGGAGCTCAGATCGGATTTCTTCAAACTTTGAACATGACACAAGGAAATGTTCCACCGTGATGTTTTCGTCTCTGTCACAGTGATAGCATTTTGGACTGCCTTCCCTCTCCTGACGGCGAATTGATCTCTGGCGAGCCTTGCCATTTGGTGGTGTACTGAAAGGAAGACAAGCTTTGTTAAAGGATTCGCTCCGACGAAGGGCTAACGCTCGAAACGTCAGCTTCCGAATCTCTTTACGGTGGCCAATTCACATTATCAACCCAGTTGATAAAACCAAATTACTTTGTTAAAGGAGCTCAGTCGGGGTATTTTGAGTTATTTTGGCCACCTATAGAAATTACCTTTGAATTGAAGGAAACCAGAAAATAATAGTTTACTAAGATAGAAAAACATTAATGAGAATAATAAACCATAAAGGAACAAGGATGGAGAAGATTAACACGGATTACAAGCGACGAACTTGAAAAATCTAGGCTAAACTTTCCAAGATGCGCCGCAAACCGTGACACTTTGGTCCAAAAAGTGACGACATTGTCAAGCAAATGGATGTCAGTTGGGGAACTAACAACATAAATCAATTAAAATGAAAGGTTTATGACCTTTAGTTTTGCAAACTCAATTGAGGAACAATTTCTCTAGTTGAAAGTGAGAGAGTGGTCGTTTCAGGGAGATGTATTGTTCACAATCTCAATCATGCGTTTTCGTCGGTTTTCAATGGAAAAAAATCTAGTTATTGATTTAAGTTCTCAGTTAGTTGTAAAACGGACGAAAAAAGGTTTCAAACTAGCAATTCAACAAGTAGTCACAATTTCAAATTCACACACACCGCCTGCGAAACAAAGCCGTATGGGATAGAAAAATTACCGTCTCAAAGTGTTTGCTCGTTAATTTAAACGGTCAGAAAATTAAGCGAAATTCTCGCCTTAAGAAAATCGTAGCATGCATGAAAACTCGAAAGTTCGAAGAAAAAATACAAAACTCAAACAGTTTCTTTTTATATATAAAGAGAAGAAACTATTATAAATCAAACCGTCTAGAAAAACAGCCGGATGTAAATTGTCGAAGAAAACGCTGAGAAAATTGTTTATGATAACAAATGGTCGACTGGTGAACAAGTTTCTATTTAAAATATGAATAATGTTCTTTAATTAAGTAACAATGCACCACCGTGTAATTAAAATCTTTTCGGAGAAACACATGCAAATTGATTCGCAACAGTTTTTTTAAAGCAGAAAAAGAAAACTTGCTACTCAATGCAGCAATCCCTTTCATATTTCATTAACTTGTGAAAGATATCGTGGGTAAAAATGGCCACAGCGATTTATTCCAGTGAATTTTTACATGAAACATCACTAATCAAATTAAACTGGGGGCTTCACTAATCGATCAAGGCCCCTGCTGCTCAAACAGTGTTTTAAGACTTAAAAAAGTTCTTTGTTTCTAAACAAATGTTCAGCGAACAGACGGTGAAATAGTGAGAGTTGCAATTGTTTCTCAAGTCGCATGAAGTGAACTTAAGACATGAAAAGTGAACCGTATAAGCTCTCTTTCATAACAATGATATTATCAAGTTAAAACCGCATGTCTTAAATTACCTTAAGGTTTGCGCCAAATCTTTGGCTGAGGGAACACTTTGTGCTGATGCATTTACTGGGCCTCGTAACTTCATCCTTCTAGGCGTGTTTCAAATTTCTTAGGAATAGTGCCTTGTAACAGTGCTTCGCTTGTGTTCATTCGTATCACTTGCCCCCTTTCTGTTATGGTTCTAACTTTTAATGTCCATCGCCTGTTCATGCATTCGTTATTCAGTGAACCGAGCGAATTGTTTCGTTGAAGGCATTCGAAGGATGTGATTTTTTTCAACGCTTTCCTAACTCTTAAGTGCATTACCCATGAAATCGGCCCAGTGGTGAAACACTGAAGAGGAAATGCCAAATTCTTGTGATTTCTAGTGCTTCCAGGCGATGAAGTTGTATGCATGCTTGGACTTTTGATTTTTGTATTGTTTTGACCTGTTTTGTTCGAAACGCGCAACGCAGGTGTTGCAAGGAAGAGAAAACTGAAAGGAACCCGTTTTGTATTGTGATGAGAAAGCATGGCATCGCTCGAAAAACATCCTGTTTTTTGCCAGATTATTTTTAACAATAATCACTCATAGATGCCATACATAGATGAAATAAAACGCTTTAGACTAAAGCGAAACCTTTGATTTCAATTCTAAAGAAAAGTAAGTTATGCCCGTGAGGAAGGAACACATTTCGCAAACACAAATTAAAACTGAATTTTATTAGCCGGTACATTTTTAGAATGGCGGAAACTGTTAAAACAAAACAAACGTCCTACCGGTGCAGCTGATGCAGTAAAACAGCTCTAAAAAGGATTAAATTATTTCCATTGCAAATTATAATGAAAGAACACTGTAATATGTGCAGATTGATTGAACAGTTGAGTAAAATGCAAAGAAAGATTTGTGCACTTAATGGAAATCTTGACGCGAAATATCGAGTGTCAAGAAAGTAACAATTCCGAGATCAAATAATTGTTCCTCGTTTTAAAAATAGACTACTTTAATCGGCTAGGTGATGTTATTGTTGTATTGCTTTCATTGACAGCCGTCTTAAAAATATTGCCTTGCGAAGGCTTCCAACCGGCGGCAGAAAAACAATGAAAAAATCTACTGATAACCCGCTGATTAGTTTCTAGCTGACTTAAAAAAATTAACGATACGACTAAGAAAGGTTTTGGCTTGTTTGGCTTATAATTTTCGCAATGAATGAAGACATAATTCTTACTTTTACAATGATTTTGAACGTACCTAACAATTGGTAAAGAAAGCCCAGATACAGTGCATTTCAAGCAGTATGAAGTAAAAGCAAGTAATCTGCAGAGAAGCTACGACTGCTTTTCGTGAATTCATTTCCCAGTTTTATTGCTATTAGCGGTCTTTCGTTGTGAGCCAAGATAAATGACGAATCTGGCTGGTTATTCGCAGGTCCCATTTTAGCATTATTAATCATACTCGTCATTTAAAAACAAATCAAACTTCCGCTTCGCGTTTAAAATCACTCGTAGATTAAAGAACGAACCTGGACCTTCTCTCCTGGCCGTTACAGGAAAAGAACTGCAGAATTGTTAAGCTTTCAGGAAACTAAGAGCCTGCAAAAAGAAAACATTGCCTTAAATGTTCTATGGCATAGTTACAACCAAGAGAATATAATCCTGTTACAGCTGAGTCATGGGTTTTTATTTTTTCTTTAAAATTAATTTGATTTGAATCTGCATTTGCTGGACTAGGTTACAAGATATCCTCCTCTTGCCCAATCAGGTAGCAGCGTGATTTGGCTCACGCGACATTTCCCACGCTTTTTGCGGGTCGCTATGGGGTCGGTTTCCAGTTAAATTGAGGTGTTAACGATTACGATCTGCTAGAAAGAACCGATTGAATAACCGTTAATGATGGAAACATCAGTAAAATAAATCAAATTTAAGGAGATGGCGCCTACCATTTGTAATTTCATTTTGCTGTTGGTTATTATGGAATTTTAAGTGCGCTTAAAACAGTGTTTTCACCCAGATCAACGGGCATTCATCACTCACTCGATGGAATTTAGACAGAGACCTTCAAATATATCACTCACACTTAAAATCAGGCTTATTGTAGTGAAAAGATGTCAAGTTATGCGTTGACCTCCATCTTTTTGTGTGGTTCTCCCTAAGAAAAACACGCCGTAGCTATTAATAACGTTCAAAATGTTCAGGTCAGCTGAAAGCTTAAAGTTCCTGTCGTTTGTTTTGCTTTTTGTTTTGCTAAATCCTAAATCAGACCATTATTGTTGGCGAGTTTCTTTGATCTTGGTACTGATGTTTTTCAGGATCAAAGAGTCGTCACTAAAAGTAGTTTGAATTGTGCCTTGATTTAGTAGGTATACTTGAGGTACTTGGTAAAATATTTGATTGTTAGTAAACTCAATTTTTAGTTGCCATGCGAATTTCCACAATCTACACGAAGCGGTAAAACGAAAGCAGAAAGTGATTCTCGTAATATTTGGTACGTGGGAAGTTTGACGTACCAACCAGCTTGAGCTCTTGAACTTTGAGCGTTGCAATATTCCCTGTCGGTACTCTTATAATTCACCAGAGGTGGTACTCAAACAATTGCAGAGGCGCTAGGCGTGGGTTGATCACAGGTTCTCATGCCAGTCCCCCGCAGATCTCACTGGTGAAAGGAATGTCACCTCTTACTGATATACTTGCTCTAACAAATCCACTAGTCTGTGCGTGATGGTACCGAACTATGGACGTGGCCATTTAAAACTCAGCAGTTGGCGTATTGACTGATAGAAATAAAATATAAACCCAGGCTAGGAGGAAACGGACGAAAGCTGAAATTGAATGACCAAAACTACGGGGCCGCTTCATCTCTACATTACACTTTGTAAAATTTGTTCTAAACAACAAATCACTTAATTCTGTGTATAAACCACTACGCACGGTAGTACTGAAACAGTACACCGGGTTACATGAGTGAACCACATTAAACGCACTGATAAAGTAGTTGCCACAGCCTGCATGCTGCAATCATATACCCTCATCTCTTCGGCGGCCGTACAAATGTACCCCTGTAGGGATCCCTAGCGGACGGAAACGCTCATTCGCGGGCTAATGGCCTTAGTCGCAACTGGGAAGGATTATCTCGAGAATATATGGGTTTGTATAGAAATGCTTGCAAATTTGTACGCTGGGAACTGGGAATACGAGGGAGAAAACGCCTCACTTTGCTTTATAAGTATTGTTCAGGACTATTGTATTCTCTGAGCTGAGTAATACAGCGTTTTTTAGTTATCTTTCATAACTCTCCTGTCAGTGTCATTTCTAGGTTTTCTGTAGCGTATATTCCTTGCATTCATTTTCTAACCCTCGACCCAGTTTGTTAACCGCCGCTGCCGCCGCCTCTAAAGAACTGTTCCAGGTGTTGAGCAATCATTTTTTCACCCCAAACTCTATTAAAGTTTACCTTACGTTTTTCTGCTGTTTTCAGTTAGTTTTCATTCCTGTACTCGTTTTAATACCCTTTGTATAATTCCCAGATAATGCGGATATCCGGTGTTACAACGGATAGTTTTGACTGAGGGCCGAAGATAAATTACAGTAAGAAAAGCACAATGGGTATGGATAGTTCTGTGTTCCAGTATATGATTTTGTTTTTGAGTTGTTATGTTGAACGTTGCACAGATAAACACATAGCCGACTTTCTGTCTCGCATGCAATATAACGATATTAATAAATCAGCACTGATGATGAATGGAAGCAACGAAGTAAATAAATTCTTCATCTATGCCATACCATGGCTGAAACAAAGCTTTTACAATACACTAGAGTACTTCCAGTTGTGATGTATAACTTTAAGGCTAATAATTCTTACTCGAACTTGAGTAGAATCGATTTGTTATGGAATCTAACGTCGACAATGTCAGCCAGTGTGTTAACTTGAAGTGTTGCACTTCTGCAAAATACATTCAAGGGGAAAATGTCGTTGTTTCGACTGTTTCCACGCTAGAAAGAATTCATTGAATTCAAAATAAAAGTAATACAGAAGGAGCAGACACACTAGTTGTGACGCCGCCGGGTTATCACAATTCGACTAGTTTACAGTACAGCTGCATGCAAACACGAACTCCAAGCAAAACCACTAGAAACGACGCGACAGGAAACAGAAAAATATCGAGGACACAATATTCTGGCTCAGAACCAGATTTCAAAACTTAATGATCAGTGTGGTCAATGAAACGGACAAAAATAGATGCTTAGCGTACTATTTTGTTCAATTACAGGCATTTTTCTAGCCTTGGCGGGAACCAGCTGCTTTACAAGTCAATAGTTTCTCTACGATTTGTATAACACTTATAAAAGTAGGATATAAATGTAGGATTTAATTAAGACTAAAACAATGCAGCCTTTTAGCATACCCAGCGCTTACAGTAACTGCTGAACTCAGTGTCTGTAGCAACGAAAGGAGTATTGCCACACCCGAGATATCTTACACCATTCCATTCTGTCGTGTTGCCCCAACAATACGTCGGAACCCCCTTTGCTCTCCTGAGCGGAGAAGAAGAACTGTGAGAGTGACATATGTTTTGCCAAGGAACATCGATACTAAATAAAGGTATGATTATCTATAGTTCAGAGAGTTCGAACGAGGGTAACTATAATAGCAGAAATGCTTATGCGCTACTGATTTGAAAGGGCTTTCTTCTTGTCTTTCCTCTTTCCAGTATCTCTGCGCATTAATTTCAAGCCGTCAGAATTTTGTTTGGTACCAGAAGTGAACATGGGGTACTTGTAATGACCACGGGATTCTTTAGAGAACAAATTGTAAATAACATTTGTGGGAATTCTTAAATGCTGCTACCGCAGTCCCGCAGTCGACATAGTTTACATAACTGTAGTATATAAAAACCACGAATATACCTCGTTCTTTCATCCACTGCGGGACTGCGGCACTGGCGGTAGCAGTAGTTTAACTAACTTGGATTTAATTATTCAGTCGACTTCGGGACAGCGGCACTGCGGTAGCAGTAGTTTACCTAACTTCGACTTAATATTTATTCAACGACTACGGCACTGCGGCCCTTCAAAGTGGGCCGGGTGTTCTGCAATCGCTCCTAAAGTTATGGCTTTGAGCATCGCGATGGATCAGTATGCGTTGAAAAAAATGTGACCATGGAAATCGCGTTGAGCTAAACTAAACACAACAAAAACGGTATCAGATCAATGGCTTATCAACACGCGTACATTACATCTACGAAAATAACATAACAATAGCAACAAGATGTATGTGATAGTTGTATTGCACTGGGTTGCAATATACCGTGCAGACTAAATTTGTCTTTGTGCCAATATAAGGGGCACTAAATTGAAATTACATACTTCTTAAACAAAGGGAGTGTTGATCTATGCTGCGACCAGTGTTCTTGCGGTAAAATGATCGATAACATTTTACGACGTTTCTTGCCATTAATAAACAAGCGGAGTTGGACAAAGGAGTTTTTGTTTCAAGATTAGTACTAAAACTAAGTTTTAAAAGTACTTTCAGTCAGAACACCAGTTAACTGTCGCTTTTCAAAGCAGGTCTGGTCTGAGGATTAGAATAATAAAAACAAAACAGAGTGTAACTGAAAATAGCCGAAGTAGCTGTTGTTCTTCTAGTAAATGATAATAACAGTTGTTTTTAACTGGTTTAGACGGACAGCAAAGTCTTTGTAGACAAATCTGCTCACGGAAAATGAAACAATATAGAAAATGTAGAACGTGGAATACTTTGGTTAAGAAACAGATCGCTGCAAAACGGATTTAGACGGAAGCATTGATTAATTCTTAGCGCACCGCATTATTCCCGGATTTACCCGCTATTAACATCGGATACGTGAAGGTTTTGATGTGTTGTGGTCACTGCGACTTCGCAGAAGACACGATAGTACTGATCTAGAATTCAAAACTGAGTACCACTGTAAATTACACGCCCTACATAGTGTTCGTCGCTCTATTAAACTAAACTATATTTATTATTAAACATACAGTTGAATCATAAATCGGCCGCATACATAAAAAATCAAGTGGACTGTAATGGTTTTTAGCGAAGCCATTGAAAAGTTCCGTTTAATGTGGTTTGTGTTCATTCAATGGTTTTCTTTTGAGTTGGCTTACATCCGGACTCGATCGTGTAATTTGTCTTCATATAAAATTATTGGATCTTTGCTGGTCGAGTAAAAGGATTTTTTTTTTAAACCGTCCAGTTTTGGAAGAAACTTGTCGACCTCCTGATTCAATTTGGTTTAAATAGAAATTGCAAAAAAAATCATTGTTAAGGGACCATAAAAGAAAGCAGTGACTGTAGTTTTATTTTGAAGAGAACAGGCTGTTGCACAAAATTGGCTTTTAAATGATAAAAAGCCCGTTGTACAATTTCTTTATTATACTTTTATTTCTCCCCTGCTCAGTAAATGACGTTTGTTTTCTTTATTCCCTTTCAGATCAAGCTTAAAGGGCAAAGGAAAATGCCCCAGTGTAGCCCGGGTAGGCAAGAGGATAAGCAGCCAATGTTCGAAATCGGGCAAAATAAACCAAAACTAACAATCAATTATTACTAAATCCTTGTAAATCCATTACAATGATCAAGGGCTAGCAGGCTACCATCTGCTGCGCCTGGGCAAATTCTCACTAGAAACGTGCTCAAGTTTGAATAAGGTGTAAAAACGATGGCAATGATTGTGTATTCTTAGAACAAAGATGGAGACAGTAATAAAATATATTGAACGTTGTTTACATCTCTGTTTGAATTACGCTTTCTAAAATTTTCTGTTTTAGAAAACTAGCATCCCGCGTAATTCTGACCTTGCAATCTGATTTGTTTATCATTTTTGAGTTGTTATAGAATGAAACGCCGGGAGCCAATAACTTGGTGCATCCCGCTGTTTTACTCGTGATATAAACGATCTTTCCCGCCGAGTGCCGAAGGTGACACACTTTGCACGTGCAGTGAAACTCTTGAACATAAATTACAACTTCCAGTTCGTTAAAAAGGGTATCGTTTAAAAATTATTTACAACAATTTCTGACACATAAGAATCGTTACTGGAGATTGTAGGAGAGATTGTTTTCCCCGGTATTGTATCACGAAACAAGAAACATTTTGACTGAATCAGGGTTAGAGGTTAACAATACATAACAACTCTGTCTGTATTCTTATCATCAGGCGGATAAAGGAAAGTTATTTGGATGAACGATCGGATAGCAATATAGCTTGTTTCATATATTCTACGCTCCCCTGTGGCCAAATCTCCTGCTAATAGTATTTGAGTTGTCGCAAGAGCAATAATGGCTTTCATTTCGCAATATTTTTAATCGGGTTCGGTCATGCGTGATCAATGATTCGAAAGTGCTAGTGGCATCATTGAGCCTCTTAAGTACAATATCAGCACATTCTGCTTTCCTCTTTGCCTTTCCGATAGTTTGCCATGTTTTCATGACGTTTTTGTGTGGTGAAACAATGCTTCTAATCATGATGTGCTTTGTTCAGTTGTCGAGTGGCCCGACCAGGGAGATTTGTATAGATTTTTACGTAAAAACAATTGGAGAAGGAAGTTCGCACACACACACAAACAAGGAATCGTGGGTCGCTTCATGAGTGAAGAGTGCACGTAAGCATGTCAAACGGGGATATCACATGAATAATTCAACAAATGCGGTGTTTCCTTTCAGTTTCATTTTCAATGGCGATTGTGAAAGTCGAGGGTTTTTTACACGCATTTGGATTAACTTTACGGCTTGGCCATTATTTAAAGGACAACAAAATTGCTGATTGTGTAGAGCGCCCGTGCAAAACAAAAAGAGGATAATTAAACAATGAACGAAGATGGCGTTCCGTTTTAAATTATCCAAATCTTCATCTGTGTTTATTTGCTACGTCACGCATGAATTACAATAGATTTTCAAAACAAGCTCGATCACGTCCGAACACAAAACCCAATTTACCTCCCTAATATAGGACGATTTACGTCAAGCCACAACACAAATACTAAAAACTGAACATAATTGCTACGAAACAAAGCCAGATGCAAAGAATGGCAACTTTTTTGCGCGTTTCGGCTCGCGCTCTTGACGGCCAACAGACAAGCTGTTTCCTACAACAAAAGGCTATTCACATTTCATCCGTTCGCTTAGCAACCCAACTCGAGGCCTTTGTAATATTCTCGCTGGTGATTGGTCGCTGACATGACGTCACGGTGTTGGTTTTTTACCAGACGCAAGCCTATTATTTCCGCAAAAGTTTTGATGCGATAAATAGCTGGAAGAAAGCTTGGAGAAGAGCGAGATTGAAGAAGGAGCTTTTGTGGCTGGTGGTAGATGGTAATTTGTTAGTGAGACTTTGGGTTGGGACTCCTGAGAAAGTAACATTACTGAGAGAAACTTTGCAATTTGGAACAATATCAAACGAACGAAAACGAAACTATAAATTCTGTGCGCTCAACGATACATTCAGTTTCTCAAGATAAAGTCGTAAAAAATGAAGGCTGAAGTGGAAATGGCTTGTAGATTTGTGACGAAGATGTTAAGAGTTAATGGAAGGCTATCGGACAAACAGCTAGAGATTTTTCACAAGAAGATGAAGGAGATTCTGTGTGCGCGATACAAACATCACTGGCACCCACAGAATCCTTTGTTAGGAAGTGGCTTTCGCTGTATTAGAATCAACCATTCCTTGGATCCTGTCATTGCTGAAGCAGCCCAAGCAAGCGGTCTCCTAAACAAAGATCTGTCGCTTCCTGAAGAGTTGACGCTATGGATCGACCCGAAATCGGTGGCGTTTCGAATTGGTGAGAATGGATCTATTTGCGACTTAGACGAGTCGATGGTTTCGCAGGAAAACACAGGCAAGCCGTCGAAAGAAGCACTGAATTCGATGAATCAAGAAAGAAGAAAGAGAAGTAGCATGAATCTCCTAAATTGCTCTAAAGATGTGGTCAGCTTTCCAGTTTCGTCCTGTATTCCATGTTAGGCTAAAGACAAGAAACTTTAGAGCAAAATTATTGTGTGCATATATAAATTTCTGGTATTCAAAGATATGTAAATTTCTCGTTCTATCGAATATTCATCTCGAGTTGTGTTGGTGTATAAAGACAGAGACAGAGCTCGACTTTAATAATTTTCTTTTGCTGGGAACTTTTGTAAGATAAGAGCTATGACCTGTATTTTTAACTGTATAGAATTTTGTAAAGTCTGTACAGTTTGCTGTTCACAGCAAGAATAAAATTGGAGTCTATAACATTGAAACAGCTTTATTAACCTTTTGTTTTCACTATGAGGATATATTTGCGCTTTTCAAAAAACCACCAATATAGAATATCATAGCGATATTTATGTATATGTTTTCCTGTTCGTTAGGCTATGGGAAGTCAAAAGCAAGGAAGCTTTAGGCGGATTTATGGATGTTTGGTTAGAAATGTCTCTGTTGAATTATTCAGTGTCAAGATGCAACGAAGTCACCTGATTTCGCCATGTGTTTGACAAAACGATGTAAATAGGACTTTGTTTTGTTCAGAAAACGATCAGATTTGGATACAAGACTTCCGAATATTCCCAACACTTTACATTCTTGAAGTTTGCGATTGTTATACAGGCGGCATAAGGTTATAAATGTCCGATTGCTGTTCGAAAATACCTTGCTTATAAAAATCTAGAGAACAGAAAGTGCAGTGATGCGTTGTCTCACGATAAATCATCATCTATGTGGAATCTTTCGAATGACTTTTATTATGTTGCAAGGCCCCCTGAACTACCTTGGTTAAAGAAATTTTGATACGCACGAAGAATCCGAGATTTCCTTCGAGTCTCTGTGGAAGCCCCTTATTCATCGCTAGCTCTTTGTCCATTGTTTCTATTTTCGGATAAGTCGCTGTCCGTCACAATCATGTGACAGTCGAGGAAAATGTGACATCGCGTGCGGGCTTTTGGTTTCGGTTTCGAATCCGATGAAATCATGCAGCGCTCTTTCAAATGGCTTTCCAGGTATTTTATAACCCCAAGATTACAACTAACTATCGAGTTCTGATAATGCACGCAAGTTCTCTCCGAGGTCTGCTGTTTTAACAAAGAAGCAAATTAAATAAGGAGCCGAATATCACATTACCCATCCTAAGTAGGATCTGCTTTGTTTGAAGAACGGGCTAAACAAAGTTTAATTTTAGCTGTGAGATATATAGCCCGAGTAGTCAATAGTGCAAGGACAAAGTGGTGTTCATCATTTAACTTCTTTTGTCTTCTTTTGAGCATAGCAGGGTTTTTGTTTTGATGTGATAACCGTTCTTGCGAGAAAATAGCTGTTTTTAACGTATTCACTTTAACATTAGCCGTTTTTTTTTAAATGATTCGGTTTACCAAAATAACTGGAGGAAACTTGCATGTAAAATGTTCAAATATCTATTCCTTTGGTGATGGTAGGGTTACATTTGAAAAGGAGAAAACTTTAGACAAAGGTTACCCTTCATGAAGAGATGTTAATATACAGCATGAACTGGTTAACAGCACCACAAGTCATACGGAACGAGTTATTTGAACAAGGAAGTCTTGAAATAGTTATTAGAACAAGGAAGTCTCGAAATACTGGTGTTTATGTAAACATGCAGAAAATCCCAGGGCAAAATTAAATATACCTTTGCCTGTGCTAAAATCAAAAATAATGTTAATTACATTTTTCAAAAAATAATCATTATAATACACTGCAATGTACGTGAGATAAAATACCAGAAAGTCAATTTTCAACAAAGTTGGTGTATAGTTAGCATGCTATATTTGTCTCAATTTTGTTTTATTTTCGCTATCAAGAATGGCTGCTTAGTTGTAGATAAACAAATTGTGATGCTTCCGTTTGCTTGTTATGGAGCAAACTAGATCAGAGCACCCTTAAGCTAGCCTTGTTCACCAATTGTTCAAGTGCTACCCTACTGAAACTACCCTCTCGCCCGACCCACCCCAATTTTAAAGAGGAGTGCAAGTCAGATAATGTCATTTATGAGCCAGTAAATATGCCGTCACTTCGTTGGCAGCCAATCCATAATCTTATCCTGGCACTATCAGTAAAACAAACAAACTTGCTAAAGACAATTAATCCTTAGGGATAGGGGACAAGGCAATGACTGACTGTTTAAGCTAAGGACTTTTACCACCGCACAATTCATGACAACTTCTAACAAATGCTTAACTATAAGCAAAAATAAACATGGAAACAAACACTGGAAAACAACAGCTTTATTTAAAACATATACATGTACATGCATATACAAACTAAAAAAAACTCAGTCTTAGTTTACAAAGAGTGCCAACAGAAAACAAGTCAGGAGAAAAAAAAACAGAGGCTCAAGTCAGCTGTAAACTCATGGTCACACGAGATAACAAAGGTCAATTTCACGAGCAAATCAAAGGCTTTTTGAAAGACATACTCACAATCCCTAAACAGAGTACATTGTGATGAAATTACTACACTTAATCTTAGCCAAAAGGCCTTGACATGCAGCATTATATAGGAGATGCTTCCAAGTAATTGAGCCCATCTGATCTTGAACGAGTGATAAAGACTCACTATTCACCAAAAGAAAATTCTTGAAAATTCATTGTCAGTTGGAAAGTTTTGAATGAAGATAGATAAGTATGTTATAAATGTTGCCTCCTGATTACAAGGAAGTTCAACAAATGCCTGCCCAGACCAGTCTGAACAGACCATAAAAAAAGCTAACTTTGAAAATGTTCTGTTGGCACTGGTTCTTGTAAACACAAAAATGTTGTTTATTGATTATACAGACCTGACTAAATCAGAATAAATAGCTACTGAGAGAGTTGTTATTTAATACTATTTAACAAAAGCAGGTCTGTCTAAGAGTAAAATAAACAGGCCTTTAAGACCAACACAATTGCCACACGTTCACACTAGTGTCTAGAAAAGTTAACTTCCCTAAGCTGTTAATGAACATATGTGATCCACGCAAACTAATTTTGCAGAGCCTTCGGAAAGATAGTAGGATCTATGTACTTTCCCTACCTCCAAACTATAAAACAATGATCTAAATGGACTTATCAATGCTATGACGGCAGAAAGGCAAAATAAAGGAAACAATACTCAGAACGCAAACTAAGCAGAGAAAGAGTAAGTGAAATGTGGTGCAATTACAAATATCGTTCATACATTGACACAGTGAACACATACTGTCAGAATTTGAAATCATAAAAAAAACTGAAAATTGGTAATATGAATGAACAGTTAAGTGAAATTCAATGGGAATGGCTCTTTTGTTTAAGTATGCAAGTGGAATGCAAGCTTTTCACTCATCATCGTCATCATCATCATCATCATCTTCATCGTCATCATCATCTCCACCTAAAAATAACCCAGTTTACAGAGTAAGATGCATGTAAGTTATCATATAAGTTAAGTCTGCATACGAGCCAAGTGGCCCATCAGGCTGGAGCTTATCCTGGTTTCTGTAGCTAGAAGTGAGCATAATTTTCTACTCCCCCCTGGATGGGATGCTAGTCCATCGCAGGGTTGCCCCCAACATTAAGGTCGCTGGTACCCATTTATACATCTGGGTGGAGAGAGGCACTGTGAGAGTCCAGTGTCTTACACAAGAACACAACACAATGTCCCCGACCAGGACTTAAACCCAGACTGCTTGATCCAGAATGAGTGCACCAACCAATGGAATTCAGATAATGCTAGAAGTGCAACTGCATAAAACTATCAAGTCCCATGACAATGCAAATAATACCCCAAAAAATATCATTACAAACACACTGTTTGATCAACATTGAACCATTCAAAATGGTTTAATTTAAAAAGACAACATTTACATGTTCTGTAATTACAATAAAGTTTGCAGTTTTAAGTGAACTTTTGGTTACATCCTTGTTCTAACTACGGTGGAAACCCTGATTTTTTTAAACAAAAATTGGTTTGGAAAATCAGGTAGTTTGAGAAATCAGGGGCAAAACTACAGTGTTCAACTGAGGAGAGGGAAATAACTTTTCGTTCCTGTTATCAGGAGGTTCAAAAATCGAGGTCATGAGAAATCAAATTCCAGTGTACTCTTAATTTTGGACTGAGTTAAATTTACAGCAAGCACTAACATTAACATACCATCATCATCATCCTCAACTTCCTCTTCCTCTTCTTCCTCATCATCGTCATCCTCATCCTCATCGTCCTCTTCCTCTGACTCTGATGGCTTGGGTTCCTTTTTGGGTGGTGGCTTTTTGGGTGGTGGTTTTGCCTTTGGCTGAGCTTGTTCTTTTTCAGCATTCTACAATAGGAAGGCAAGGCATATTGTATCATGTTAACTTGAACATCAACAAAACAAATCAGTAAGACAATAAGATAATATTCTGTAAACAGGAAGTGGGATAAAACAATCACTTAAAAATATTTTTTCATTAAATTTAACTACTTTCAGTTCTTTATTTTCTTACAGATAATTACTAAGTCCGAGACTTACAGTTACAATCACACTCAAAAATTTCCCCCATAATTCACTGTTATTAGATTGTTAACGTAAATTTTATGGTCTAATTCTAGAACATTATCACGTATACAGTGAAAATTCAAAGTACAATAGTCAAACATTTGCAACTGAAGATGACATAGGAATGTCAAAACATTTTGTAAAATGAATAATGTTGTTTCGTTTTTAAAAAGTGCTGTTACTCTGATGTTTCTATGACCATTTGGAAGATTATTTTACCAGTACTTACGACTGTGTTATATGAAAAAACAAACAACAAGATGTAATTACTAATTCTTTGGAATACTCCACAGAAATGAAAGTCTGTACAGTGTGATAAAAAATGCAGGGGAAATGGATAGTATCCATTTCTTTTGCACTCTGAGGTCAGATTAATATCATTCTCAGTTAAAGGAACATTGTTAGCGTAAATGAAGGAACACAGCCAACACACTATCAGAAGTGTGAGAGGAATCTTTGGTTTCCCGACGAATTTTGCACTTTTACAGTGAAGGTTGAAATCAACTTTGCTTGGAGCCCAAGTGACTTTTAGTAATTGTGTTTCCACCAATGTAAACAAATATTTGTAACATTGGCTGGCTCCAGCCTGCATTGTCCAGAAGAGCAAGGCTAACTAAGGGATATTAACACCAGACCAGTGCATTTAATTTTTTTATTTCCCAAGGGGCAAACAACAAAGACTATTTAAAATTATAATCAGTTGATTAATTTATACTGTGTTTATTGTAGGGATGTAGCTAAAAGCTGGCTACAAGCTAATATTATCAGTTTAGCTACTTGGATATGTTTTAGGTTAGTATATCAACAATTCAGTTTGTCTGAAGGGGACCAGCTTGGTTGAACAGGAATTTTTCAGCTTGTACATGTACATTTTCAACTATTGGATAATCTTCATTGGTGCTAGAGATCTTCAACAGTCCACTGATGATAACATTTAAATTTACAACTAGATGAAACTTTGATATAAATAATAAATAACATTTACAGTTGGAGTAGAGAGACTTAATATTTAAATTAGCGTTCAATGGTGCTTTCTACTAACCTTCTTTCTCCACTCTTCCATTGCAACTTCATGCTTCTTTTTAGCAACTGCTTCCAACTGCTTGTACTTCTCTTTGTCTTTGTCCGTCATGGTTCGCCATCTTTCTCCTGCAAGGGCTGGGATTTTCTGATCACTTTCCATTTTTTTGCCTTGCATTTCCTTTCGGAATTCGGCAAGGAATACGAAATAAGCTGTAGGAGCACGCTTTGGCTTATCAGATTCAACTTTAGCCTGTTTTCCACTCTGTGTGAAGAGAAATTAATCAGTTAGTCTTTAACAACCTGGAAAAAGTAAAAGGGTTTGGCTACAATGATAATGCATTTGAAAAAGAAGAAAACTATTGCCACTAGAAGTACACTGTACCCAACTGTAAAAAACTTTCTCTAGTGACCATGTTAATTTCCAGCAACTTTCAGTGAGTTAGATATATGTGATTTTTATCTGAAATGGTAACTATCTAACTCCAAAACTCAAATCATCAATTAATTGTTTTTAGCTTTCTTGTCTTTTATTTCCTGTAATTCACTTTTTTATTGTAAAAAGTTGCTTTTTTTAATATAGTTGAAATGGTCCTTTTGTCTGTAATTACAATCCATTTACATGTGTTCTTAGTTCTAAATGTTAAGTTTTATCACAGATCTCGTTGATATCAAAGAGCCAGCTTGATATAGATTAAATAACGTCTATTACTTATCTAGTTTTACCTGACTTCAGCAGAGATTTTAAAATTACCGCATAAAAATCTCCTGACCTTATCTGTGAAATTTTAGACAATTCATTTTTCTTCCCTGAGTTTTCCTTCTTTAGCTTTTCCAAAAAAAAGTTATATCAATTTAAGCCCATCATTAAAGTTTGTCTTTTAGCACTAAAACAATAGATGAACAATGTCTCCTTTTTTATGCTTTCAGCATGCAAAGCTCACATGTAACGCAAAAATCACAATTTTTTCAGAAAGATTAAGGAGAGAAATATCTTGCACAGGAATCAAATTTTAAAAGAGTATATTTTTTCATAAAGTTTAGATTTTATCAAATGTGTTAAGGCGGGGGTACACGTGAATTTAAGTGAAATTTTGGTAAGTTTAAAGAGAGGTTGAAAGGGAAAAAAAAGGGTTATGGAACACCACCAGACAGTTGCCTGACCGCACAATGGCACCCCAGGTTGTTGGGCAACTGTTTGGAGTGTATGAACCAATTTTTAATTTCAAACTCTAATTTTAAAACAACACCAAATCTTCAAAATTTCCTATTTCCATCAATTTTACTAATCCTTTAAGAAAAACTATTTCTCTCCAAATATACCTAAAAATCACCAAAAAATTTACAAAACAACCCAAAACATAGATATGTGAAATGAGCATAGAGATTCTTGATTGCTTGAAACGTCAACGAGATATTTGCATAAAAAACATACTACCCAGCCAAAATACGGCTTTCATGTGTACCCCCACCTTAAGAGGAAGTTTTTAAGGTCATTCAAGCTGTAGCTACTGTCAAGCTAATAGGTGTGAAGAAAATCACAAGTTTAACACGTCTGTCAAGATAACAAATGAAAACAGCAATTGCATGGCGTTATAGGATGAAAACAAGCTTAGCGCCAAAACGAGGCTACGCCTCGTGCGAGTCTAAGAAATGCCTCCCAAAAGGGAGGCAAAGAGCTTTTCACCTCCTACTTAAAGTTAGTTGCATCGAAGAGATGTTGGAGGCTCCTCGTGCGGGTGGACCGGTGAGGGTGGGACTCTGCAGAGACTCTGCTCCCGTTAACCCTACCCCCATGAGGGGGGTAGGGGGGAGCAGAGAACGAGGAGCATTTTGCTTGAATTATTTTTCGTTTTTTCCCTTTAAATAAACATGTTTAAAACACGCGTTTTAACCTGTATCCATATCAGATGAATATATCTGGCATTAAAAACTTGATTTAAACGTCAAGAATATTCGAAATTGTCCGCCTTTAAGGCGGGGGTACACGTGAATTTAAGTGAAATTTTGGTAAGTTTAAAGAGAGGTTGAAAGGGAAAAAAAAGGGTTATGGAACACCACCAGACAGTTGCCTGACCGCACAATGGCACCCCAGGTTGTTGGGCAACTGTTTGGAGTGTATGAACCAATTTTTAATTTCAAACTCTAATTTTAAAACAACACCAAATCTTCAAAATTTCCTATTTCCATCAATTTTACTAATCCTTTAAGAAAAACTATTTCTCTCCAAATATACCTAAAAATCACCAAAAAATTTACAAAACAACCCAAAACATAGATATGTGAAATGAGCATAGAGATTCTTGATTGCTTGAAACGTCAACGAGATATTTGCATAAAAAACATACTACCCAGCCAAAATACGGCTTTCATGTGTACCCCCACCTTAAACAGCTTATAAAAAATATGCAATCATCAGAAAAATGAAAGCTCAAAAATGTTTTCCTAAAAGATTGAAATAGAAATATATTTGGACTTCAAAATCACAGAGGTTGAAATAATTTAAATTCTCTGAAAAAAATTTTCCTTCCCAAGGAGAAAAATATCACGTGACATGACAGTGGCTCCTGACACGGAACGGAGCTGGGGGTGGCGGCCATGATGAACTGCCCAAGAATGAGTAATTTAACTCCACATTTCAGCTTGGTTTGGCGCAGAATTCTTGCTTACCTCTCTCATATAGCGATCTTTGTCTTCCTGGGCTTTGGTGTTGTATGGCCCTTTGTCATCGTTCGATAGACTCTTCCACGCTTCACCAGCCATCTTCGCAACTTCGTTCGCTTTGGGGAGTGGATCGCCTTTCTTCTCGCATTTCTCTTTGAGCTTCTTTCGGAAATCGGTTGTGAAGTGAATGTAAGCCGAGGAAGCTCTTTTCACGTGTGGTCCGTCGCCTTTCGCTGCTTTTTTCCCTCTTTTACTTTCTTTGCCAGCCTTGGATTTCTTGGGAGACTTCGACTTGTGAAGCACTGTGTCCGCCGATCGTTTCTTAGACTTCGCTCCTTCGAGAAAAGAAGAACAACATCATGTCTTCGCAACTTCGAGGTCAAAACGACAGCTTAAGGATCGTTTGCACGAAAATTTAAGCCCTTTCTCACGATACTTTGGACGCAAAAATCGAAACTTTAGGTTAGTGTTGGAGATCAGTAGGTCCCCGAGGCATAATTTATACTTCTCTATATATTCTCTTAGCGCGAATTGCAATAAAGAAACTTCGAGCGAAGCGCTTCGAAATTACTCGCAGCGGACATTTTTTGCCGTTTAGTCGAGGTAGAGAGATCTATATTACAAAACTAGAGCATATCAGAGCTTAAATACTCGATTGAACCGAAGAAATTTCTGAGCTGACTTCGGTGGTGCACACTTCCATGTGTCCTATAGGCTTTATAAGGCCTCGTATGAGGCTAGTAGGAAATATAAGACAACAAGGGGAGAACAATTCATGGAGGCTCTCATAAGAGTTTGACTGAGATTTGAAAATAAAACTGCCGCGATGCAACGAAATCTTCGAATTACCTTCCATGTCGCCGGATTTGCGCTTTTCAGATGTGGAATGACTTGTTTTCTGGCTCTTGTCGACTTTGCGCAAAAGAAAAGCTCGATCCGCCAAGGTCTTTTTCACGAGCTCTCTGCTTCTCTCAGTTATAAGAGCACAAGGGAAGAGACGCTTGTAAGAAGACAAACACGAGGCGGGCCGACGCGTTACTACTGCGCATGCGTCAGTGCCGGACTAGACATCAGTTCTATTGGTTGCGCGTCATATTGCGTTTCAGAAGTGTCTATTATTTTTTCGTGAACAAAACCATGTCAATTGAAGGATTTGTCTTTTATCCCGTCTTAAAATTTATTCAAACAGTCGTTCCCGCCTTTTCGACCTGTTCCTCTCAGCTCGCTTTGTGGAGTGTTTTTTGCTGATACTGTTTGTCGGTGTTTTCTTCCAAGGTTAACGTTATTATTTTTTTGTTTTGAAAAGACTACCTTACTTTATGAGCGAACTGAAAAACAATGATATAACTAAAAATAAGTTTAAAGAAATGGAATTGAATTGATAAGCAACTCGCGAAATCCGGGCCGAAACGATCACAGGACAAACAAGGCGACGCTTTGAAATGTTATTGTTCATTTTGTTTTTAGTATTTTTGACAAAAATAACACCCGGATGTCGAGACAACATTGCAAAAACACTGACCTTATAATCTAGCAAACATTTCAGCTCGCACACGATTGATCTAAACGCTTCGCATGACTGAATAAGCCCCATACCAGCCATACTATACTGACTAAGATGTTCGCGAAAAATGGAGGCTAGTGTTTATTTTTGGCTCAACTGAAAAAGCAGACTGATAGATATGATCCAAGTACTTTACTAAAGAACCTTCCTCTCCCCCGATGTTTTCTAGAACAGATCAAAGCCTGTCTGTTAGCAGGCTAGCTAACTGATTAAATGTTCTAAACTCCACTCTGCGGTTTAATAACGAAATAATTTTTAACAAACATCAATCTTTCCTGAAAGCAGTACACTCGCAATAATATGGGGGATTAAGTTTTTCTTATACCAGAAGAATCTCCAATAATCTCCAAAAGGAATCGAGCAAGGCTGTCCGTCAACCCTTGTTTGACTCCAGTTACACGCTAACCAGCCCGCAAGAACGTTGACTACGAGCCGCTCCTACGAGTGTCACACGAAAGAACGCGCGCGAGGAAGAAATGGTTTAAGGCGCGAGGGCGAGAAAGCGCGCGACACACGAAGGACTAAGAAGAGTTGAGCTGCTCGTCGCCCTCAAGCAAGAAAGAGTCTGTGAGCTCGTGAATTTTCTTGTTAGGCGTTACATTCTTCCCCACCACCTCATGAAAAAGCCTTTTTAATAAATAGACTAAGTTTCTGGAAGGTGTCCAGCTATCAGAGACCGTTTGAAGTGTATCCAGTTACTCTAACAAAACTGTGGAAACGCAACAAACTTTGACACGCAACAGCATGGCCTTGCCTATATACACTTTAGCTTGGATGGGGTTAATTGATGGCTGACTATCATCCTGGAAATGACGCGTTTTTTAACTGATTGCCAGGATCAAAAGACTATGACTCTCGCCGAGATCTGCCAAATTGACTGATAGCTCAGAAATGGAATGAAAGGTTTACTGATAGGTGAGAAATCGCTGAATTTCCAGCACCCTAAGAACCCTAGCTAACCTTACGTCAAAACGTCTACTGTAGCGTACTGACCGCATCCTCGCAGACCCAAGGGCAGTTAGTTGGGGTGGGAGGAAGTAAACCCGGCAAACTTTCGACGCTTCAATTTTTGGCGGATTTATTTCCTCCCGCCTCAACTAGTTGCCCCTGGGTCTGGGAGTAGACCCGTCCGGCGGAATTGTCCTCGGCAACTTTTGGCGTTTGGAGCAACTTTTTGCGACTCTAGCAACCTTTAGCAATTTTTGCCTTCCTGAGCAACTTTTGAGCAAAATGTAGGTTTGGAGCATATATCAAGCACGAAAAAGTCAACGATTTCGTAGAAAATTTGAATTTATGCAAATTTCTTGAACGTTTATCGACCTTTTGAAGTTTGAACACATGACCTCTGAATTGACAATGTTCAGCAAGACGTCAAATGAACCATGTGTTTTGTTCTGTTAGACTTAAAGAGTATTCCTTGTAAATTTCGCCCACATAGTTGCCAATTATTGCGAAGTACGAAAAATAAAGCTTTTAATTAACGTTTATATAAAAAATATCAAGAAATTTAGGTAGCAACTTTTTGGATTTTTGCAATTTTTTAGCAACGTTTTGGCATTCCAGTGAGCAACTTTCTGGCATTTTACGAGCACAAAATGGAACAGGCCTATCTGCTAGGATGAACAGAACGCTACAATTCGACCATTGAAAAGAAACTTATCCAAAAGAACTTTCGGAGACCTCCCAGAAGCAATAGAACCCACAGAAAAAGACAACAGGTGAGGTTTTAACGCGTTTATTCGCTCTTTATACGACTGTACGAACCAAAAGAGAATTTTTTTTTGATCAAATTAGGTCCATACACTGTACTCTTGTAGAATTTCCGCTATCTCAAACTAAAGCCGAAAATCCGTCTTTGTTCACAGGCTCTGACCTCTCACCAAAGGGCACTTTTCTGGACCTTTTTTCTTTCTACGTTTCACTTAAATATTCAAATGCTTAAAAATAAAACTCTCTTCCAAGGCCTTTCTAAAGTAGCTAGTTGTATAACCTGCGATCAGGCGTTCTTTTTATAACAGTAGAACGCCTGATCACAGGCTACTTGCAACCCCCTTTGTAAAGAGATTACGTCATGAATGGCGTACCCTGTACGTAGGCTATAAAAGGCGGGAAATTATTACTCCAATCGAATCTAGGCCGAACTACTTTGGACCGTTGAATTTCAAGACAAAATACGATATATGGGTTATTGACCAAGCGTGAAATCAGGATGGCTGGATATTGGCCAAGTTCTTTTTTTTTACGTGTTTATGGCCCTCGACCACAAACACGCAAAAATAACAAGGCCAATATTTAGCAATCTTGACCGAACAAGCTTGGTTAATAAGACCTAATAAAGGATTTATTATATGGCATAAAGAATACCAAAAAATGATGCACGGGGAAATTTTTCTTGCAGGACACAAGACACTGGGTGAGCAAGAGAGAGCCACCTAGCCTGCTCGGGTAACCAAGCACAGCGCAGGATTTGATTCATCTTGTCTTCTCACGGAGCTAACCATACAATAATACCAGTCATTTTGAGTCCTTTGATAAATTGATAAAAAAAATACAGAAATCCTTAGAATTACTGGCAGATAAAAGAGGTGTCTAGAAAATAGGAAGGTCCAGGATTTTTCTAGTTACTGCGCACATACAAATATCATGGACACTGAAATGAGCATTTCAGATCCTCCTTTCTTACTTGTGGGAATATTTAGCTAATGTACACGGTTAAAATAAATCTTTTCTGATAATAATCAACGACGTTTTGCCGCTCCTCTTTATACCCCGCAAATCCTTTGTGCCTCGCTGTCACTTTGACATTCCGCTGGGTAGCACCCAGGCAAATACTGGTAACAATTTTAAAAACTTCTAAAAACAGGGTGATTGTATCATTATGTTTTAGATTCTACTATCAGATTGCACATTGGCTTGTGTTTGCTCCAGTGTTTGACTTGGCATTCCCTAGAAGGAAAATGAGGTAAAAAATATCAGTCTAAACTCAACTACAGCCCCGGGGGATTCCCATTTGAAAACGCGGAGGATGCTCATTGTCTCACTTAGGGGTGTAACTTAAGGATTCTGGTCTCACTTAGCGTGTTCATGACGAAATGCCAATATTTTAAGTTACCAAACTATCTTTTACGGTGCACACGAAAAAAAAAAAAGTAATAAAAAACCACCATTATTTGTGTTTTTGGTTCAATTTTTGCCAGTCTCTTAAGTCCAGACAGGGGGAGGGTGCATCTACACGAAGGCTAGTCCAGTCTTCTAGCAAGGAGTCCCATCCTAAACGTCAGCTTGTATAAAAGCCTATTCCATTGTAAGTGGTATCTTTTAGGGGTCAAACAAAGTGCGAGCCACCCCCAGATTGGCCTCCTGTAGCGGTTTTATTCAAATTTTCTGACGAGCATCACTGACAGTTTCATACGGGAATCCCCAGCCCCACCTCCCTGGTACTACAGCACTATTTGATTAAAGGGTTTTTGTAAGCAAGTGTTGACAAAGAACAAGTTATGTAAATTACAGCATGAAGGAAGAGTTTGGTGTCTGAAATCCATCTCAATCCAGACCATTCTCATTGCCCTTGTCCTTCTTTGTTGATTTTTTGATGTATGCTATTATTTTCAAGTTAACTTCACTTTCAGGAAGACAGCTTAGCTTTGTATAGCTCATTCAACTGTTCAGTATTCATTCCATCCCATAGAATGATCCTGGCAATGCAATTTAGGTGGTAACCATAGTGACCCAAAGCCAGAGGTGAACCAAAATAGAACGATGAAATGCTTCAACACTCAGGGCTGTAATTAAGTTTATATTCACCTGTAGCCTTGATGTTCACACCCGTAGCAAACTTATTACTTTGTGGGTGAATTGTATCAACTACAGGCCAGTTCACCGGTAACATCAAGGGCCCATCAAACATGCTCAGCCGTAACAGGTGTTACAGGTTACGGCCCTTGTTGACAGCCCTTCACACTAACTTAAAAAAACGAATTTGTAACACGAAATGAATCAAATTATGCTCTGAGGGACTTGGTTAACAAACTTGTTGTTCCCTTTCCGAGAACTAACTACATGAAAAATAGTTTTAGTTACAGTGGCGCAACTCTTTGGAACAGCTTACCCTGTAACATTCGAGAGTCTGCTTCATTGAATCAATTGAAACGCCTTCTCTATCATACTGTTTAAACACACGGCATTCATGGAAATCAGGTTTATAAGTGGAATACTGTTGTAAGTTAATATAATATTAAGATTAGAATTTTAGAATTTCGTTTTAGGATTTAAGGCATTTTTATTGTAATTTATTGTACCTGATGAACTTTTTACCGTGTATAAATAATGATTAAAGATTAAAGATTAAAAAGTACTAATACCTTTTACAGTACCACTCAGTTTGACATCTTGAGCATCGCTTAGTCGCTGATTGACCACACGTGGCACATTTTGGAGGTTCATTGACAAGTTCCTCAAGCATATCCAAATTATATGTATCTGCCCACCTAAAAAAAAAAGCTATAAAAGTTCACATACATACAAAAATATCCTTCGGTATTTTCAATGCCTAACTACATGGAATTTTGAAAAGAATAGATGTCCTTGCATTCAAATGTGGGACAGAGTTTCTGCATCTGAATTAAACATCTCAGAACAAATGGAATTTTCATGTTTGACTTACACGTAGGGTCAGAAAAATTATGTTATGGTAACCAAAGAAGTTTTGAAACATAATGAAAACAATTTTAGTTTGCACAGCTCAGAGTGTATAAGATTATAAAATGGGACAAGAGAATAACACTTTTTTAAGACCAGTCTTGTGACAGGAATGACCGTCAACAATAATTATTCTGATACTCACATTTTAGCTTGTTTTTTAATATCCTCTGCTGAAGGTGAAAAGAAAGCTTTCTTCTGATATTTAGCAATCTTATCCCATTTACCCTGGTTTTCCTTCACGAGTGTTTCTCTTATTTCTGGAACCTACAAGAAATTGTATGCAATGGAAATATTGTGTAAACATAAACAACAGTTTTATTTGCACAGCCATATAGTGCAGCATTCCAAAAGCTTAGATAAGAAAATGAATAACTGATGAAGATCATCATTTACCTGTTCCAGAATAATATCTCTTTTCATAGTTGGTGGTTCGATGATGGATAATTGCTCAAGGTATCTTTGTAGATCTATTAAGCTGGGAATCTGGTCTAGAAGTACCTCATTCATAAAGCCTCGTAGCTGAAAAAAAAAATCTTTCCACTGAGAACTGGATAAAGCCTCATGAAATATACATTTTAAAAGTTTCTTCCAAAATTGCCTTAATTCCTGGGGCAGGGGTTTCATTAGCCACAAGGCACTGGGCAAAATAAGCGCCTGTGAAGATGATTTTGACCGTCTAGAGAAGGTCTTTCCTATTATGAAGTTCAGTTAAAAAAGCTTTGCCTACCTGTTAAAACCAGTTGCCCTCCTACTGAAAACATTAATGAAACCCCTGCTGGAGTTCAGTTACAAAAGTAACCAAATTTCAGATACCTTTAAAATTTGTTCCTTGCTGTAAGAGTTGAGTTCATACTTTCTCTGACAATCCTCATTCATAAGGAGTTGATAGACCGCAAGCCATACCTGAACATGAACCAGACATTACACGGCTTCAATAAACTGTCCAGCAACATATTACATACCCATGACAGCAGGAGGACTCTTTGATGCCACCTTTTTAACATGTTCAATTACACACAGTTCTGTAAGCTGGTGCATAAATTCCTCTTGATACAACATTAAATTCTAATCTAGTATCAATATTAATGATAGAAAGATGGAAATAACTTACAAGCAGCTTTCAACACACATCTCTAAAATGAATGAAAAACTTTGTGTCCCGAACAGGATTCAAACCTGTGTCTCCCCGCATACTAGTTGGGCGTGATATCGACTATACCATCAAGGCAACCACGCTGGATACGTGGCAACTTATTGATGTGAGTAGATAGAACACAGCAAATCCAAGGGATATTTTTCTTTCGAGACATTTGTGTGTTGCATGGCTCCTCTCCGACAATCGGGGTTACATAACAAGTAGAATAAAAAGTATTAGTTTCTATTCTACTTGTAAGTATAAATATTATAAATTAAATTAAAAATAATATCAACTATTTTTATCAAAAGTAGTAACAACAGGGCCATAGCTATTAAGAGGCAAACCAAGGCACTTGCCTCAATCATTGTTTTTTTTTTTGCTTTTTTTTTCATGTTTGTTGTCTATAGTCATTGTAAACATCCTAAATACCTGGAAGGAGGAGTTTAACCATGCACATTGTCTCAGTCATATTTTTTTCCCATGGACATTACCTTAGTCATAATTTTTTTCTAGCTCAGCAGCACTGAACAATTATTTTTAATTATTTACCATAAAAAGTAAGCCACTTTTAACTGACCTGGCCCTCTGTTTTGCTGAGTTGTAGTCTTTCTCTTTCTAATATCTCTTTCCATGTGTTATCAATAAATTTCATCAGTTTTCCTTAATTAATTTACAGAATGACAAGTCAGATGATACAAACCGACATTATAGTAAAAATTAGATGAAACTTTTATGCTCAAAATTCCTTGATATCGGTCAAATGACAAACAGACGATATGAAGTCAGGTTGTGTTGCAACTGCTTGTCCATGCAAAATTGTGCATATTTGTACAGAAAAATAATACATATATTTTATATGCCGGCTCGGAGGTCGGTATAGTGAAAAACTGTGACCGACATCTCTCACTGCCTCGGGCAGCATTTTTAAGTCAGAGGTCACGACTGAACCTTAAAGCCAACTAAATAATATTTAGTTTTTCCTCTCTCTCTAGAGCTCTCAAATCACTTTTATAATAACAATTGTTGATCTTTTCCAAACACACAATGCGCACATGTTACCGTGACTGTGGGAAGAGATCCAAAATCCAGACTGTGCTAAGAACCAATCAGATTGTAGGATTCATTACCATGCACTCTTGGAAAAGCTACAGAAACAAGGACATAGCTCCGGCCTGATGAGCCAGTTGGCTCGCATGCAGACTTTACCTACCACTCTTGGAAAAAATCATGTACGTTACTCACCTCCATCTCTTTTTATCCACGGTGGATTTTCTATCAACTGAACAAGTACTACTGGAGTGTCTGTAAGTGAAATAGAGAAACTACAATCAAACATTATCAGACACCGGTATTCTATTCCTGCTTTGCATCAGTCACTATGTGCTTAGGCTTAGCAGAATAAAGCAATATTGAAAACTGGTAAAATCATCCAAGGCTGAAGAAAGAATTATATTTATTAAAAACTATAACTTATTACAGTATCTTAAAGCACTGTATTAAACTCCAAAATACTCAGGCAACAAATCATAGATGAACTACAGGTATATATACATAATAGTAAGAGCAGTCTTCTTTGAGTATCACTCTGACAAATCACAAAGGATACAGGTAATGAACCAATCAAAACTTGAAGTAATTACATGTAACTGATGTGAAGTGCGGGAAAACCTGCACAAGTTAGTCAAGTTTGCTTTTTGGTTTAACTTCTGATTGGATGAAAAAGTGGCACCAGTGTTTTTAAGGTAAAGCCAATGGTAGTGTACTGTAGTAAGACAAAACCAATTACTTTTCAACACTCCAGTGAAAACCAAACTATTTACCGGGTATTACTCTAATTTAAATTAAATGTTCTGTATCATTATTTACAATACAAGTACACTTTTAACCTGTGATCAGGCATTCTATTTTCGGTGAACTTCCCCCTGCTGTTAGAAAAAAGAATGCCTGATCCCAGGTTAGTACGTTTTAGAAAGACTCAGATACTTACTGTGTGTGTTTAGAAGCCGTGTCATGACACTCAAGGGTAAACTACAAAGAAAGGATAGAACTTGAGTTTGAAAGGCTGGTATGAAATATTTTAATAAGTATATTTACAGAGTCACATGAACTGGAATGGAGTGAGAAGCTAAAAAGGTGAAAAAATTGAATTCTACAATATTAGATTTTGGGAGGACAAATAACTGGCATATTTAAATTGCTGTGCCCTTACCTAGCTAAGGAATCTGTAATGTAACGGAGGATTGAAACAGACTTGACACAAACTGTAAAGAATATTGTTCTCTCTTGCTTTTTCAATTCCTGAAAAGATATAAACCATGATTGTATAGGATAAGACTAAGGAAATCAGTATCTTGTCGAGAAAATTTATAAAATAAATGTTTTATAAAATAATTTTAATTGTTGAATTCAATTATTGATAGCCTATGCCTGATAATTTATTATAATAAATAACTGTAAAACAGATGAAAAACACAATCTAAAATTTGACTGAATTTTGTTTTAACATATTATATTTAATTTTAATCAAAATTAAATATGAATCAGACAAGTTTAACTAATACCTCTATGCTAGGGGGGTTTTCACTTCCATTTGTTAATTGATCCTCTTCTTGTCTGCAATAACATTTAATATTTTAGAGAGCTTAACCTAATACGTTTTATACCCACTTGTCTAACAGTTTGTTTGCCATAATATTGCACTATTATCAGTCAGTAATGAAACTAGCACCACATACAATTACATTATTTATTAATTATTAAAGCTTTATCACTTCACAATGGTCAAAAAAAGAATAAAGCAAAAGAAAGAGCCATTAGAAGTTGATTGATTAAGTGAAATACTTTTCTGGAGCGGCTGGGTAAAAGCCTTTGAAACAGCAGCACAAAAAGTCACCATTAAATTATTCACAAAAAATAATTTGAAACCGCTATAAACAGCATTACAGATATGTACCGTGCAATAAGAAGTGATATTCTTCTGAGGCAGTAGTCAGCAAGATCAAGAATGCAATCACCGGCAGCTTCACACGCTTCCTAAGAAATTATATCTATTATAAGTATGCAGTACATATTGTCATATTTGATTGTTAAAAACATGACAAAAACTAATTTCTCATGATCAGTGCCTCTCCCCTCCACCTCATCACTACCCATGTCTCTATCAAAAAGGCAACTATATTCTAGTGGGAGATATGATGGCCTAATAATAATTAGCATGTTGCCAGGATTCACTGGTTTCAAGAATATTTGGATCATGTGTATCAAAGACATCCGCGGTCGAGTGTCCTCAATTGACGTTCCATTGACATCTTGATCGTCATCTTAATTGATGGAGATTGACAGCCTGTCTGCAAAACTTAGTCACCTCTCAACCTACTGTTGACGAGATGTTGATCGGGTGTCAATCAAGGGTCAATTAAGGGTATTGATGGATACTCAACTGTGGATACCATTAGTACACATGGTCTGCTTATACTCCGTACTGAAAATGATAAGTTAACGTACATTTAAGTTTCTTGTCTTTACCCAGACAGTTCTAGCTGATCAAATTCATTAGGTATTTAAAGATGCAAAGAGACACTATTAAAACAACTAGATCACTCTTGAATTTACCTTATGATACAGAATAGTTTCCAGTAGGCTAATCAGTGTAGCTTCGTGGAACAACTGTTGAAAATATATATCATATGAAATAAACATTCACACACAAGTGGTTCACTTGGAATTAACTTAATTCCAGTGAAAAATTAAGTAATCATGCACATACATGTATATATGTAATAACGTTCTGCCTGTTCCGGCCTCTCATTAAGAAGGATCCAATTTTTTCACTTATCTGCAGCTAAACTGAGAGCACTATAAAGGGTAACACACAGTAAGTGATATACTGTTGAGTATATAGTGTAGTATGGGCTCAAGTTTGCATTAAAATTCTAACTAGCCATTATATAAAAATGACAGCTAAAAACTGGGGGAATTTCCTGTGTATGTAGCAAAAATATTTGAAGGATAATAAACATAATAGCATCCATTTGGGGCAAAACTATGCTCAGATAACTGTCCTTGGAAATTATCTGTTCTTCAAAGCTCACAGTTTTCCTCGAGCTACGCTCTCAGAAAACTGTTTGTTTCTCGGAACAGATAACGTCCACAGACAAATAATTATCCGAGAATTGTTTATATTTTATTATATTATACATACCACAAAATAAACAGGTAAGGTTGTCTGAGGGTCATAACCCGATTCTAGGATTTTTGGAAACACCTTGTCTTTCCAAAGTTCCACAGCAAGCAACTCGTGAATTAGTGTGGGAATCTGCAGTTACAGACAGAAAGTCAGAAATGAAAAAAATAGCTCTGTGAAATTAGTTGAGTAACAACTCAGAGGACAATTTTTCCCACCTGGTTTCACCACCTAGAGGAAAGTACTTCTTATAAAGAAGTTTAGTTCAAAATGTTTTGCCCGCCTGTGAATACCAGTTGCTATCCTGCAAAAAAAATAGAAGCTGCCCTCCCAACTAAAACGTTAATGAAACCCCGGATTTCTAGTCTTCTAGTTGCATATTCATTTTCAGGTTTTTATTGTGAAAATTATCAAGTCTATACCTGCAAAATTACTATTTGTATTCTCCCCAGGATTCTTTCAAGAGGAAATCTTGAGAAAAAAACGTAGCTTTAACAGCTTGGTGGATAATTTTTTACAGTCAATGGGTCGTCAATATCTATTTTGTCTGAGTGAGTAAGTCATGCAATACCTTTTCCAAAGTTATAAGCAGCTCCATGATAAATTCATCTGCTTGTGATGATGCACTCATGATGGCCTGTTAAATGTATAGTCATAGAATGTTGCTGAAAATTTGATTTTTCACTATGTATAGTTGTAATTTTTATGATTCAAGTAATATTTATTACCAGGGTCCCTCTGCATACCAGCCATGATGCTGAATGGGCCATCCTCACTGAATAAAGTTTTACTTTTACTTTACTTTACTTTACTAGTTTATTTGTCATTTGTATTAAGACCCAAACAAATATCTTAAACTTAGGATCTAACCAATATTCAAACTTTTACCGCTTCTCATATCTTTTGGGAGTTACAAAAGTAGTTTTGGAACCTCTAAGGATGTTCAGCCTCAAAAGGTCCACAGCAGGAGCTACCTTATAGGGTATTGAGCCGAAAAAGGTCTGTGTCAGTTTGTTGTGTAAGAATTGGCACCTCTTGGGCATGAAAAATTCCAAGCCACACCTACAAAACAGGGTCTTGGTACCTCTTAGGGTTCTTTCAAAACTTCCTACGAGCATTCCCGCCCATTTTATATGAAAGTCTTCCCCCCCCCCCCCCCACCCCCCTTGTCTGGGCCCTACAGTCAGTGGTTTGCAATACAAACCCTACTGAGGGTCCTCACGTTTGGATGCATTATATTTCACTTCATATTAAATTGCTAATCATCAGTTATCTTAAAGATAAACTTAAAGCTTACTTGCATGTTAAGTTTTTCTATAAACTCGTGTTGACTCATCCATCTGTGAAAATGGGGAAGAAACCAGAACCATTATTTTCTTGGAAAATACAGTAAAAGTCGAAAAAAATAGAAAAAGTTAATAGCTAAAGAAAAGTTAGCTTAATATAAAACACCTGCATAAAATAACCTCAACTTTAGGCTTACAAAAATTAGAAATTACTTTCTATACTTTCTATAAGAAAGTTGACAGGTAGGAAGTTATGTTTACAAACCTCACCCCTTTACAACAACTGAATAAAACAGCAGTATCATAAAACGACAGATACGTACTTTGGACTGCCTATTTCTTTTAGTGGATACGTTTTTAACTCTTCGATGTATAATTCTGCTTCTGTTGCAAGCAGAACTTGCTTGACGTCTCCGTTCGAGTCGCCCGCCATTTTGTTTGAAAACTGCAGTGAAGGAGATACCGCTGAATATCGACACGCGGGCACCAAACATGGTCCAACATGGCGGACCAAACAAAGACAAGGAGAGAGGGACACGACGGCGTTTGTGCAAAGGTTTGGAAAACCCAGGTTCTTTTTGAGTGTTAAGACACTGTTTCTTTTTCCTTGCGTCTTTTAAACTGAAATTCATGGTATTAAAATTAACCTGTATGGGTTTATGTTCCCTCTTCGAGTGGCGTAAATGCCATGTGATGTCTGCTGAGTTGAGGTGTCACATCTGGTCACATGCATTGGCGCAGAAACCTTTGAAAGTTATAGATCATGCTGTTTTATGTTTCTCGAAGAGCATCTGGAATTTTATAACTAGTCTCCAGTAATAACGCTCCCTTTTTATGCTTTATTCCGGACACTTTTCGTGCTCTTTCTTTAATTTTCAGAACCCAACATTTGCCCGTAGTTAGTAATCTTGCAGTCAGCTGATTTTCAAAGACAGGCATAATGCAAGGGAAATTGTTATTAAATGTCTCGCAGTATTTTTATCTTTTTATTAACCGCGCGGCCATGGGCCGAGCGCGGTTCTTGCTCTGCACGGGTTTTCTTTTTTTTTCGTTTTTGTGTCACCAGACGCAGACCTCCGCGGATGATGTCTTCATCAACCAATCACAGGCCAAACTCCCACTCGGCCAAATGTCGTCACCGAATGATGTCATCATCAGCCAATTACAGGCCATTTCTCAGCTCTTTTCGTCATACCTCCCCTCCGGAAAGTTTTGTCTAGTTAGCGAATTGAATATTCATAGTCGGGGAGAAATAATTGGGCGAAAATCCCTCGGAGTTGGACGTCAAGACATTTGCAAGGATAAAGAATGTAATTTAGGACCTGTTGCTGGCTACTACGGCTGAAATTATCTAGAGTTGTATTTTTGTTTTGCTTGCATGTTCACTTTCGAAGGGAATATTCAATGCGCTAAAGAAGGTAGTCAGCCATGGAATGCGCTGATGCTGATAAATATGACCGTATTTACTGTAATGCCCTTACGGTGATAAATAAGATCGTGTTTACTTCACCAGAAGCAATGGTGGAGTTTTCTGGGAAAAAAAATATAACCTCGGCACTCGTCAAAACCTTTGCAAATATATATTCGTTTGAAAGGTCAATTCTCCTTCGAGCTACAGGTAAACAAAAATCTCCGATTACCAATCACGCAACCACGCTATGCAAAGAATGTGAAATAAAATCTCTTTCAATCCAGGCACTGAGCTTACTTTGAATCACGCAATCTCTATTGTTTCCAATGGGTAATGTTTACTCGCAAAACGCTGTTGCTAAATACTTAGAAAACAGTTCAATTTTAAAAGCGCGGTTAAAAGTTGTTTTCAACTTCTTGTTTTCGTTTCAAATACACAGTTCCTGGACACAATCTGACCTGAAAATTTCCCTTTAAGAGTAGCTCTTTTTCACACCAACTTCTCCCCGGACGGGGGGGAGGGGAGGCTATCAGTAACTAAACACATTACAATTGAGTTCTTAAAAAATCGAAGGTGAACACGACTCCTTAAGGAAAAGGGAGACTGAGTATTTCATATCCAAAGAATCATTTCTTTCTCTGACCTCAGACTGTTTTGAATTGTGTGGTGAAATAATATAATTAAGATACAATAGAGGAGTTGAGACCTAAAGTGTACCTTGTTCTGGGCTCTAGTCGTTTCTCATTGACTGGGTCACTCAACATTTCACAAATCATTTACTTTTTCAACAAAATACTCTAGTTAGAAAAAAGTACTCAAATTAGAAAAAAGTTGCTATTAAATCTTCTTCAGTCTATAGCTCTGGTGGTCAAATACTTTTTGAGTTGTCCAAATGGTTTAGCACATGTTTTTGAAAGGTATTTAAGATATCTCAGGAATAGAACTTTATAATTAGCAGTGAAAAGAGGTGATTGGAGGGGCCAAGATGCCTAAAGCAAAGCATCATTCTGTTCTTATTATTTGGACTTCAGAATGACAATCTTGTTGTGAATTTTTGTTTTCTTTCTGATGCACTATTCAGGCCCAGGAACTTCTTGCACAATTCTCCAGTACTGTGTTTGCATTCGACACCTCTGGAGACACAAGATACATTAGGTGTGACTTTCCACAGTGCAAGCAACATGCTGAGGCCTTGCAAGGTATTGTCTTAAGCTTGACCTTTCTTCATTATCTATCATATACTGGAGGTTGTGAGTGCTAAATACATCTGAACAGGTTTTGGGGGAAAGAGGGGAGGCTGCATACCGGTAAATGTAAAATTGAACTTTATTGTAAGTGTCAGCTATGTTTTGCTTAGTTTTACCTTTTACTGCACATTTTATTATAGTGGTTATTGCATAGTGCATGTACCTCTTATAAACCAAGTTCAAGGGCCAAACTTTAAAATTCAAGGTAAGGTTTTCCCTCATGAAAAGAAATATCTATTGATTTTTTTTCAGGGAAACGTTGCTGGCTTCTTAACACTATGAGGAATGTAAAAGTTCTCGAGAGACATGTTGGTAAAGAAGTCCATGATTATATGAAAGAAAGAGATTCTGGAACAGTTGATCAAGTGGTCAGCCCTCATTATGTTGAAAGTCAAGGTCTTCTTGAAAAGCAGCAGCTTCCAGAAGGAACTAGAAAGGTATCGTGTTGATTTTATTACAGAGTGTCGATTCAGTTTTTAGCCTTTACCATCATTGGTGGGAGGCATGGTGGCCTCATGGTTAGTATGTTTGACTCTGGATCAAGTGGTCCTGGTTCAAGTCCTGGCCAAGGACACTGTGTTGTGTTCTTGGGCAAGACACTTGACTCTCACAGTGCCTCTCTCCACCCAGGTGTATAAATGGGTACCGGCAAATTTAATGCTGGGGGGTAACCCTGCAATGGACTAGCATCCCATCCAGGAGGGAGTAGAAGTACTCCCAGTTGCTTCATCCTACAGAAACCAGGATAAGGACCTGCCTGATGGGCTTGTACGCAGACTTTACCTTACCTACATTATTTGTAAATCAGGTTGTAATTCATCAAATAACATTTTAATGTTAGCAACCCTTCAAAAATGTTGCATTATAAATTACTGGTTGAGGATTTTAAATTGTTATTCTTAAATTGCCAATGTTGTGGTTCCAGGTTCTTGCAGTATTCAACCTCAAAGACCCACAATCTCAGTTTGGTGATTGGATGTCTCTCTTTTTCAAAGCTGCATTTATGGCTGAAGGTATGAAAGTGTTGGTTTCACAACCAGATTTATAAATATGACCCTCAGGATAAAGTTATCTTGCATGATTTTTAAAGATCTGCCAGATGTCCCAAAAGAGAAGAACCTGATATAAGTATCTTTTAAAAATAAGATCCTCAGAAGGCTGTGGGAAAGCCTTGATGCAATGAGCATGGTACAAAGATCTTGGTAAAGATCCTTCAGTATCCACAAGGTCAAAATATGACAATTTCATCAGGATCTTAGAGTAAATTCTTTACATAAGTTGGTATACAAGATACATGTATTTGAGGATCTTTGTAGGATTGTTGCATTTTTCTAGGAAAACCTTGATGATCGTTGAGGATAATAAAATAGCCAAGTAAACTTAGTATATGTACTCACAAATATGCCATGTTTTTACTGGTACTGGTGCCCCTGGCCATAAATGTAAAGAAATAATAATCCGATCCAAAGCTTAATTTTTTATTTCAGTGAAGAAAAATTGTTGGATAAGAAATTTCATGTAGATACCAGATGGCATGGGTGTACCAATGAAAATTATTGTTCAAACTGAATCTGAAATTAAAACAATATTGACAGTAGTAAATTATATTTTTCTGAAATATGCAGGGATACAACAAAATGACTGCGTAGTCATCACTCAAAACTTTGTTAGTCGTCAGGAACTGATGGAATGCATTGCAAAGTTGAAATTCCTAAACAGTCACTGGCCAACAGGTATATATAACAATATTATTCCATGAGCCCGAGTTGGATAAGAAGTGATAAAATAACCAACAAGCGCGTAGCGCGAGTTGGTTATAATCACTTCATTTCCAACAAGGGCGAATGGAATAATTGTTTTAGTAAATTCTCAAACCGGGTTTTGGCGTCGATTTTTATTTCGGGCATTATAGAGGGCTGAAGTTGAAAACTTCGTGCAGAAAATTTTTAAACTTGGCGCACTATTTTCCATATGACGTAAAACTCTGACTATTGGCTCATAGTCAGAGTTTTTTAGCTAATCAAAACACTAGAAATGCAGTAGTCGGAGCTGAGAATTTACTAAATTTTGATAAGCTCTTAGCTCTTTCTTAGCAGGTTTACCTAGCAGTTCAAAAGCCAGTAGGAAGCTCAGTTCTTTATGCCATCTAGAAACAGAAAATGATGCTGATGTTGACGATGAATTAGTAATTGTAATTGGACTGAGTGGAGTACAATTCATGATGATATTGTACATCTGCTGCAATAATCATTCAATGATAAATGATAATATATTAATGTCTGTTCATTTATGGCAGTTGAAGTTGTCGTAGTGTTGAGCTGTCACTCCAGTTGCCAGGGTCAAGTTTTCTCATGCACTCCATTTGCCATTGGGAAGCAGTCTGGATTTGAAGAGTTTTGTTCTCTGCATGACTTTGTGATGGCCTGTCAGAGTGTACTGAAGGACATGCTAATGGCTACTCACATCTCGTCATGCTTTACATTGAAACTTGATTGTTCTCATGCAGTAAGTTTTTCTTTCCTTGTTTTTATAGGTAATGTATGAATGTGTGTGCAATTACATGTAAGAATGCGAATGATAAATTTTGAAAATTCTTTCAAATTTACACAAGCTTTTAGGTGATTACAAATTGAAAATAAATGATAAATTGGTCTGCTTTCAGCCATTCACAATGAAAAATTTTCTCAGTGATATAATAATGCTTACAATAATCAAAAGTGGCAAAAAAACTACAAGCTGTTTGGAACATATTTTTTGTTTTTTTGTGGCATAAATCTTCATTGTGACTTGACGTGTTATGATTATGTAGAAGCAGAGAAAGATGTGTCTCAAACACGACTTTTGTTTTGATCAGGACTGGCCAGTTGATGCTGGCTGGTTGAAGACAAAACTACACTCTATTCTATGTGGCAGTACAAAAGAAGTTTACGAGACTGGCTCCCAGGTTGCTGATCTGCATTTGATGCTCTCAGCCATGATCCCCAGCATAAGTACTGGCACATGTGGTACAAGACTGAGGGATGCAGTGAACAGAGCATGCTCTGAGGAGTTCCCAGACCTGGCGAGGGAGATGGGCATGGGGTTCCTGGGTAGTGAGAATGTGGATGAAAGGCTTTTAACAGAAGGCAAAGAAGATGAGGTACATACACGTACATTACAAACGGCGTAAATGGGCGTTATAGGTAACTTAGAGTTAAGGTCACAATATTTTTTTATTGTATTGGGCAAAAATTGAAAGATCAAATTAAGACTTGTACAGTAAGGAACCTCAGACCGTGACCACTTGATATTTTTGCGTACATTTTTTTTAGGGGCCATAGAATGACGGCTCTTCATGTTAACAAGAGTATTAAGCATTTTAAACAGTAAAAATGCTAATCTTGTACATGATATGAAGAGTACCAAAAATCTCAAGTGTTCATGGCTTGATTGTCCCTACTGTAAAGAGGTGAACTTCACTAGTGTCTTTGCAATGATGCGGGCATTTAAGTGTTTACTTCTGGGTTTTATTTTACATTGTTTAGGTCACTCCACCTGGCTTGGTTATGTCGTCAATGCGGGTTGTTTTTCTCGTTGAAGATGAATCTCCGGGTAGTACATCCCAAGAGCCTGACAATTCCAAGCATTCTGGTTCGTACATTGCCCTCGCTGACGCTTTAGTGGCGAATCTTCAAATGCGAAAAGCCTCAGACGTGAAATTTGAGTTCATGATCCTACGAATGAAACACGCTGAAGCTAGTCTCGTCCAAGAATCTATGAAGAACCATCTAGACCTTTTGCCTTGCGATACGTACAAAGTTCTGTTCATAGTTCTAGGACCAATGTTTTCCAGGCCTAACTTGGAGCTTATCAAGCTCATAAAGGATTGGAACGATCACAGAACTGGTGACATCTGTTATGGAATACATTTCCAGCATGTCACAGCGATGCAGGCCTATGTAATTAAGAACAGGCTCAAAGAGATTCAGGGATCTGTTCCCGGAATTAACGTGGAAAATCTGACAACTCGCAGCAGTCATCTGGCAGTGACGGGGCTGATTGAAAATGACAACAGGAACTGTGCTGCGTCTTTTCCTGTGTTGCTCTACATGATCCATCTTGCTGTTGGTGAGAATGGCAACAGATTGGCTGGGAAAGGAATTCCTTCGGGTAAACGATCAACTATCTTGTATTGGGATTTCTATTAATGGACGTTCAATATGCCATCCATTTCGCCTGATTGTATAATTTATAGATTTGTCTAATCCTTTTTTTTAAACGTCATGGAATGTTTTTTTGTCTAGCCTTAGCTCTCAGAAAGTTATCTTTTCCGTTAAATTGGTTTAAAGCAGCTACGTCACGGTTTTAGCACCTTGAAAAGTTTAGGCTAAAGTCGTCGTTTGTAATCCGTGCTAATCTTCCCCATCCTTAACCATCCTTGTTCCTTTGTGGTTTATTATAATCTCTTTGGTGTTTTTCTATCTTAGTAAACTATTATTTTCAGGTTTCCTTCAATTTAAATCTCATTCTGTACCTGGCCAAAATAACTCAAAATATGCTTCTTGAAGTGACTGTGATTATAATTCATGCATCTATTGATAAGAGTCTACTGTACCCATTTCATTGTACAACGGATGTAGCCTTACTGAAACACAATATTCACCGTTTTTTCTAAGTTGATAGTGTTGTCTTTACAGCTGTGTACAGCAAAAAAACAGTCGGTCACGGCATTTCCTCGTGGACATTGGAAGAAGTGTACATGGAGACTTGTCACGTGCTGTCAGGGTTAAGCAGAAAGTGTGGGCTTCATTTGCTGTCTCCAGCATCAAACCCTGTGGAGACTGCTTCAACAACTAGACCATATCCAAGAGGAGTTCATGCAACTTCAAATGAACTAAGCACATTAGAATCGGCTCACAAGGAAGGAAATGATGCGACCCTGTCTGCTTGTGGGCCGAGGACTGCACCTCATGAAGAGCCGGTAGATCCTTCTTATCACTTTACATTTCCAACAAAGGAATGCGAAATTACAAGAGATGAAAATTCACTTGAATTGTCCCACAGGGATGATGAAAACCTTGACGCTTTTACTAATGACCAGCTCGTTATAGGACATGAGGAGTCTGTCAGTGTCATGTGTCTCGACGAGCAATCTTCAAGCATCAGCGCAATTATGATGGATGCTAGTTTTTCTGATGGAACAAGAAACAATCAAGTGTCTGGCTCTGATTTTAAACCCTTAACAGACAATGATGTGTCAGGAGGTGTAGTATGTGACGAGATGTCACTTTCAACCATCAATACAGTTGTGGCCGTTGCAAGCTCTTCAGTAGTGACTGGAAACAATGACGCATCAACGTCAGATAAAAGTCCATTTGGAGAAGTTTCAGTCCCACCTCAGGAGGAAGGAGTTAGAATGACAGTGACTGATAATGAAGATGGGCTTGATGAAGGGTCAGATCGTGTGACGTGGTATGAGAGCTCATCTCTAATCCTCGGTCCGTCATCAGCTACCAGCTCACTGGAGAATCTTGTTAGTTTACAAGAGCGTAAAGAAAGTATTACAAAACTGGTTGAAGATGAAAATGTTCTCAGTGAGCTGTCTGGTTATCAGGTAACCTTTCAAGAAGAGCCATCTTCAACAATCAACCCATGTTCAGCCGTCAGCTCTGTGAGAAATGATGTAGGCTTGCTCGCCCAAGAATGCACTACAAACCTTTCAAATGACGAAAATGGGATCAGTGTCCTAGCTGGTCATGTGCACTTCCAAGAAAAGTCATCTTCAACCATCGACCCAATCGGGGAGGAGGCAAGATTGCTACCGAATGAAGCCGATGGACTAGTGGATGAGGTAGATCGGCTTAGTGAGGAGTCAAATTTCTTAACTTCTCAGGAAAAGCCTTCTTCTGCCATTACTCCAGTTGGGGAAATTGCAATCTCGCCACAAGAGCAAGGAAGTGCATTTAAACTTATTGATGACGAAGATCGACTTGATGAGCAAGAAAATGATGACATGTATGACGAGAAGCCATGTTCACCTATCTCAGCAGGCGCAGACTTTTCCACGGAACAAGGAAGTACAAAAAACTTAGTCAATGAAGCAGATGAGCTTGAGGAGTGTGACCATGAAATGTGTCACGAGAATCCATCCTTAACCTCCAGCGCCATTGTGACAAGCGCATGCATGTCAATGGTAGAGGGAAATGTAGTGAGATTGGCTTGTGATGAAGATAAGCCTGCTGAGAGACCAGATCATGAAGCCTGCCACAGAGAACAATTTTCGACTCATGGCACCGAAACAGACATTCCTACGCCTCGAGGCAAGTCGAAAAAGAAGGCTAAAAAGAACAAGACGAACATCAATAAAAAGACAACCGTGACTTCATCTGATGATAAAGTTGACTCGCGATTCCAAACGTGGCTCCAGAACTTCACAACGTTCTGTAAAACACAAAATGAGGTCGAGGAGCAACAGATGGAGACCAGCAAAAGTAGCTTTGAAGGCTCTACTTACCAAGGTGCTCCTAGTAACTACAGAGGAAAGAAAGGCCATCAAAAACAGGTTCGACAGGATGACTTGCTGGGAAACTTAGAAAGTTATAATACATCTGCTGACATCCAGATTGCCATGGAAACTGATAGTGTTCCTTCAACAGCTGCGCGCGCAAGTATGTCAGAGTTCATTTACGAAGACTCGACCGCTGGACGCATAGGCAGTTCTGACAATGAACAAACTGAATTTGAATCTGATTCTTTGAATAGTGCAGAATCTGTTCCAAATAGGTTGAATGTGTTTGAAGCTTTGGAAGCTAAAGAAAAGGGAATTTATAATGTAAAAGATGATCAATCTGTGAATGAAAATGCGCTTGACACTGGGGAAAACAAAGACATGGAGATTGATTCTGAAGACAATTATGCCAGGAATAGGTCTTTGTTGATCGATAATTCTAGTGAAGTAGAGCAACCTTCAGAGAAAAAGCTAAAGAGTAAATCTGATTCTGAATGCAAGGAGAGAACTGAAAGATCTCTTGACACTAAATGGGATAAAAGCGACGACTTACCATTAATGGCTAATGTTGATGAAGTTCTTGTCCATCATTACATCTTAGACTTGTCTGTCAAATTTAGCGAAAAAATTATGAAGGGAAATATAGTGTTATTTCTTGAACCTCGTAATGAGGAAGTGACCAAGAAGCAATTTCAAATGACTTTAGATAGTTCACTGGTGAACATTGAGTCAGTCAGTGAAGTCGCTCTTCCAGACGACTACAAAGTGACATTTTGCGGTCAAGAGACATCTTCATCCGGGGTACAGAACGGTTTCCTTGGTAACATCCTCGGTGATAAATCCCATACTCCTTTGCCGTTTAAGGGTCTGTCGTATTCTGTGTACGGGTGGTGTGTGCAGATTTGGAAACCTGAAGCAACTGGCAAGGCTTGGCCCCGGTGTGTGTGGATTAAGTACCATACGAGCCCAGAAGGAACATCCCTGACATGGGCTACTGACCAAGATGGCAAGTAAGTAAGAAAATCATTCGTAATCAGCGTATCTAATCTAACCCAGTGCCATACACCTTTTGAGTTTGTCTTCTGTAAGCAGTTATGACCTCAGTATCCAAGGATTCAGGGTCACTGGTCGCAGTTTTATTCGAAGCTGCCAAGACACTTAGAATGATTGAAACTCTGAGCTCGTTTAAAAGGAACATTGGGAAAGTTGACCTTTCAACTCTTGTAAATATTTAGACGTTTTAGCTTTTTAACAAATTTAAGTGTTTTTTGTGTGTGAACAGTATTCATTTAAATGTTTTGTATCCCATATTAGCTTCTAGCTAAACACAGAGACGCTCAAACAAAGTTTTCATTCATTCATTCATTCATTCACTCCGGAACAAACAGCAAATGGTGAGGGATCTGACACAATCATATCTCCTCCTTCCCAGGCTTTTTCTCAGCGTGGAGCACGATCAGGATCAGATTGAGCTGGAAACGAGCGTAGATGAGACTTCTTTTCGCGGGTTTAATTCTCAGTTTATTTTGTGTGGTGCGGGCGACTGGGAATGAGGCTACTAGATGTTGATACATCTTGAGAATTAAATGACATGTGATTGATTGATTGATTGATTGATTGATTGATTGATTGGTTTATTATCTCTTTTCTCTGTACCAGACCTTCTGTATTTTCGCCTGGTGCTTACATCAACAATCGATCACTGATGCCCTGTCAGGAGCCTCCCGTTGCCATGTCAACCTGGCAGGCGTCTATTCACGTGCCTGAGGGTTGTGTTGTGCTCATGAGTGGTAACGAATTTGTTGGCAAAACAGCCGGAAGTGACGATCAAGGTAAGCCCTAGTGTTTGCTTGATAATTATCATCAGGGCCGGGTTGTTCAAAGCCCAATAAAGCCAACCCAGGATTAGCGAGAATTTTAATTTAAGTCCTCTAACTTTTCGGAGAGGTTTTCTGTTTAGATTGTTTGTCGTTCAGTATTGAATAATCTCAAAATACACAAAACATAAGCAGTGAAAAACATTTTTATACAAGAAAAAATTAATACTTCGGTTAACTTTTAATGCTGGTTTACAAGTTCCGCTTTTCCGTTGATACACAGACAAAGGAGTAGTTTATATGGACTGACAAACAGGAATTGCACTAGACTCCGGATCGAACGGTCTGGCTTCGAGCCCTGGCTGTGGTAATTGCGCTGTGTTCTTGGGCAAGACACTTTACTCTCCCAGTGCCTCTTTCAACCCAGGTGTATAAATGGATACCGGCGAATTGTAATGGCAACCTGACAGAATTGTAGATTAACCTAGGATAGACTAGCATCCCATCCAGGGGGGGGGGGGAGATACTCCTACTCGCTTCAAGCGAAGTATTCAGAGCTAGGAGCCAGTAGGCTTAAAACTTTAAAACTATACTTTTTAAAGCAACCGGAGTGCTGTAGGTTGTACGGAGAAGTTTATAGGTGTCTTACTGTATGACTGAGAGCGTACAAAGAATATATTCAGAACACTTTGAACACAGTGACTGAACGTTATTTATCTCTTTCAGTGACGTACCACTATGAGATGGATTGCCCACTGCCTTGCTCCACTCTGGCCGTGGCCGTGGGATGGTGGCAATGCCGACAGTCCAGAAACGCCGAAACCAAAAATGGCAGCAGCCCGGACATGGCTGTCACGTGTCGTTTGTTCGCCCCGCCCAGTTTGATTGACACGGCGGCAAGCGAGTTGCTAGGATACGCACCAAAGTTTCTGGAGGCGTCGTGTGAGCTGTTGGGACCTTATCCCTTTAGACGTTTGGATATGTTGGTTTTGCCCAAGTGCTTCGCTTGTATGGGACTCAAAAGGTTGGTTTGCAGATCGGAATATTAATTCTCCTTTCTGATTATTATTCATTTGTTTGAATGGTGGTTATGAGAATTTGGTTATAAATCCGTAAAGATAGAAAATCACGTTTACGTCACGTTTAATTTTCAGTGGGGATCAAAGTTCTTAGAATGGTGTTGGCCGTTGTTCTAGTGTTAAAAATTGCTCATATGTTTTGTTTCTGTTTTTTTTGTGGACATTAAGTCCCAACCTCGTGTTTCTGTCCCAGTCCCTTCTCTCCGGTGACGCCAGTATGCGGGTGCGCCTGGCACATGAGATCTCACATGCCTGGTTCGGTTTGCTGGTTGGCGCGAAGGACTGGAGCGAAGAATGGCTGTCAGAGGGCTTCGCGACATTCATAGAGGAGAAGATTCAGTCTAAAGCCGAGCGGGTTTGTGGACGTTTTGCTTTTGTCACAACTAATAAGAGAATAACTCTTGTGGTTTGGGTAGGAATGAAGAACACACATGAAAGAGGGACGTCGAAGAACTGAAAGTGCTTAAATCCAAAAAGAAAGGAACTCTGGAAGGAAATAAAATTACATCTACAGAAATCGCGAATTGTTATTTTGATACTCACAAGAACTTGTTTGTTCGTGTATTCCCATTACTATGAGCAAGTCGGGTAAATTGCAAAATTTCAGTAATAGAAGAAAAGACCTCCGCTTTTAAACTTGCTGTTAGTAACCGCTCTTTTAAATTCCTCTCACAGCAGGCTTTGCAGAAATAGTTTAAGTGTAGAGCACAAGTTTATATACGCTCTGAGCGCCGGGTAAACTTTTGTAATTTGGTTTTTGCTGATTTTTATTTTCAGTGGTCCAAGGATAAAGACAGGTTTTTTCGTGAAATCAGGCAAATTCTCAGACACAGATGTTTGTTGTCTGAAATCAGAGAGTGTGACGACAATCTAAAGTGCTTGAGGTAAGGAAACATGCGTCATCAAAAGACCTGTTTAAGTTTTAAACCTTTTGGTTTCCAGATTGGAATACAAATTCTCCTAAATAATAATCGCACATTTCTTTGAATGTTCAGTGCTAAAAAGTTGAAGGAACATCAACCCAATTTACAAGTTCAGTTACTCTTCCAAATTGTTACGATTTAAGACTTTCATTACGATAACTAAGTACTGGAGGGTGTGCGTAAACTTGTAAAAGGGTTTCTTTTCTATGATTTAAATGATGGTGTTGCTATCAACGAAATAAAATGGATCGCTCGAATGATCTATAGATTAAAATTAATGATTAAAATGAGCCATACGTGCGAATTCTGTTAAACAACGCAATCACGGTTAAGAGATCTTTGCAATCCTTAATAACTAATTGCAGTTATTAACCGAGACTTAGGTCTTTAAGGGAAAATCTCAAACCAAGACCATGCCATGTTGACCGAGCGATAGCGAGGTCAATACCGCGGGGTCTCGGTTTGAGATTTTTCTGTATAGACCGAACGTTCGAGGTTAATAAGTTGTTTATTATATGGCTGTTTGCTCTGTCTTTGCAGGCCCCGTAATCAGCCCGTTGGCATTACATGAGAATAATAACCAACAGCTAGCCAATCAGAGCGCGCGTTAGATCGGCTACAAACACAAGGCATATAAGAAAACAGTTGTAAAGAAAGCGCACGAAAAAATTGACAACTTAGTTGACAACCAATGAGCCTTACGGTACCAGAGCAATAATATGCTTTAAGCATCAAGATCTTTTTTTTTTTTCATTCTTTTCAATACAGGCCCAAAGCAGTTAAACCTGCATCAGGTCAGAATCTTTTCTACTTTATTAAAACGTGTTACTTTGTGTTTGTTTCTTCGTATCAAAGTTGTATTTGTGCCCTACTGATCAAGCTTCTTTTCATCATCTTGCGCAGCTCTTTCAACAGCTGAGGCGGTTAAGAGGAACTCTGGTCAATCAGAAACCATTAAACCTCACACGGTGGTACAATTTGGTCAAATCTGCTCTAGAAAATGGACACAAATTCACTACCTCAAGGTTTGCCTCTCCTGAAAATCTACTCTTTTTGGCAAGAGACAGCGTGGCCGAGTGGTCAGAGCGTCGGACTCGCAATCCAGCGGTCCCGGGTTCGAGTTCGAGTTCCGCTCTGGCCACTACCTGGATTTGTTTCAAGTTAGCCCCGAGTTCAAATCCTCGGTCACGCTTGTAAATAACCAACTGGTTTGTCTCCGGCCGATTGGGATTCTTACCAATTGAGTTGTTTCAGTTGTTTGCTCGGCACCACTAGCCTCCGTGCTATAAACATTGCCGAGAGTAAATAAAGGTTATTAGTCTAAGCCAGTAGTCGGTAGTCCTCAGTTCCCGCCACTTTCTTTGTTTATTGCTTCCACAATCAGTTCAGGCGTTCAGAAAGAAAATGGCGGGTGGCCCTAGGAAAAATGTGATCATTCATGTTTTCCATTCGTTGAGTGAATTCTTTCTACTGAATATGGTTCATTCAGAAAAACGAAAATTTTGTTTGACCTAAAGGTTCGGCTCTTAGTTCCGTTCCGTTCAATTGAGTCTTTAAACGTTATTCACTGTGAGAGAATCTAATAAGTTTTCTGCTTAAGCTTTCTGCCTAGTCGTCAAAAGGTTGTTGCAAAGAATATAAGCCTGATGGAATGATTTTTTCGCGAGATTTTTTCGCTCGAGTCTGGTCTTCGTTATATGGGAGGATTCCCTAAACAGCGGCTGGTAAGAACCTAGCCACTGCAGTGAATGGAGTCCTGTTTGTACAGGATTTTAGAAATTCCCCTGCCAGCGTATTTTCCCTAACTTGGTGTTTGTATTTTTTCAGGGGTACTTTCTTCTCCACCGTTTGGCCAGTATGGTGGGTCTTGACGAATTTGATGAGTTTCTTTTTAACTATGTGCAGCACTTTAAAGGACAACTTGTTGCATCGGAGGTGAGTCGTGTCCGTAGATTTATACCGTACGGATTCCAGTTAGCCCCTGAAGAACTAATCAGTGATTCTGGGAACCCGAGGAAGTGACTATAAACGCGAACGTTGCCAATGAGCAAGTACAGCGATTTTCAAATGAGTGTTGTAAACCCAAAACCAAACTTATTACTCATCAATTAGACTACTCAGCCAGTCTCAAATCGGAGTTAAACCAAAACCAATTGAAAAACGTTTGATCAGTGTAATATAGCACAGCTTGTTATCCGTCAATAATTTAGTCATTATTGTGATAGTAACCCCAACCTTTTTACGTAATGCTGTGAATCTTGTGTTTCTCAGGACTTCTTTGAATTCTTTGTTGAAAGTTTCTCCAACGTGCCAAGGTAAGGAAAATTAGAACCTTCTGTCACGTGGTATGTTCATGTCACGTGATTTTCACAGACCACGTGGTGCGCATATGCCACGTCAAAAAGTCGGTCAGCCTATACTGGGATCAAGCGTTAAGTAGAAGCTTGATGGTTGTTGCAGCTGTTGTAATTCGTCGTTTTATTTCTACAGGGAAACTACAGATAAATTTGTTCGTGAATGGCTGGAAAGAGCTGGAATGCCAAAAGTAAGGGGGTAGTATTTGTTTTTTCATTCTTAAACAAGACTGTTGTTCGTTTGTCTCTAATTTATTCGATTACTATTAGTTAATTCATGCGTTTATGGATTTGTACCCAGTCTTTCCCGAAGAAGTTTGACAGCCCCGACAATGAACTTGTCTCGCAAGTGGAAAACGAGGTAGGTGGTAACTACACGCTAATTCATTGACCTTGTGAACTCAATTGTAAGAAGTAAGCATCATTTTGATTACTTTTTTTCGCCCATTACGGGGTGTTGAAACGAATTCTGTGTCCATGAATTTATCTACAGTCATAGAGCAAGGGGCACCAACGGAACCGGAAACGAGAAAAATAAAATAAAACAGCTTTTTTTCTAGCGTTTTGTTGGCGCTTGCTGTACAAGTTTGCACAAAAATGAACATTTCATGGAATTTTTTGGTGAAAAAGAAGTTTATTACGTTGTCAGGGTTTGCTCTGCAGCATGAAAGCATGGATTTTAATATATCGAAATTGGTCTATTGCTGTTCTCATGTTTAAGTAGTTTTGTATTTAAATAGACTTTCAAATTGTTACAGTTTCAGACGTGGAAGAAACAGGACTCTGTTAACAAACGGAACAAGACACTCAAAGTTAGAAAGAGGAAGAAACCTCCAGACAGTACATTGGTGAGTGGTTAATAATTCTTTTTCCCTCACGCAGCTGTAGATTATTTCGTCCTTAATTCAAGAAGAAGAAAAAGAGAAAGCTTAATAGTTGCGACAACTGCGTGATACATTAACAGTGGTATGAGATCGTCGGCTTTTTTTTGGACCGACACGATATCTACGCGGTTCTGTGTGTGTACTGAATTGATCAAAAGCCTAGTTCCTAGGCCTCAATTTATCGCCGCGGTCAATCCGTCTTGGATCGCGTGGTGTATCATCGAAAACTCAGTAAATAATCTCTACAATAATTTGTACATGTATATCATTTTTTCTTTGTAAATTATAGGAAGTCGCTGAACAAGTTGTTCTGTTGCTGGAAAAGCTCTTGGAGCGAGAGACGATATCTCACAGCACATTGCGTCAATTAGAGAAGTGCTACAACTTATCAAATGGAAATGCAGAGGTTGGTGTATTTTTTCTCGCCAGTTTTTGTATTGACCCACTGTTAAATTTTCTTTGGCGTGAAAAAAAAAACCGAATCCATCGGTGAATGTTACAACCTGTTTCACTCTTACCAGTACCAGTTATCTTTTCTCCTTGGGGGCAGACAAATATTTTTTTGGACGGGGTGGGAGTTGGGCAATTTTCTGGGGCATGAATTTTTTTAATTCTTCTCACCTTTAGTTTGTGCATGATTTTTTTCGGTGGCCAATAGCTTGTGCAAGAATTTTTTTACATCGGAAGGTAGAAAGCACTTGTTCGTTTTTTTCCCCTTGCATGAATTTTCTTTCAGCCGTTTTTGCAGAGCAGGAAGGTATTCGGAAATTGCCCAACCCCACGCTCCCCCTCAAAAAATAATGGCTTGTTGTGATCTCTTTTTGCGTTTTGCCGTTTATCTCGACTGTTGTTTTTTAAGATTCCTAACTGAGATAAACGTTGTAAAGATGCCCTGAAATAGCCACAAATATAACGCGACACAACCTGGTATATAACGTGACAAGGCCCTATATGCCCTTAATACTGCGTGACATAGCGATTCTCACAAACGAAACACATTGCCTAGTAGAAAGTTACTGAAGGCGGACTTAATTTTGCAGATTCGACATCGCTGGTGTGAACTTGTTGTAAAACACAAGTAAGTACCACTCTGTTAATAATACTCCTGTGCCGTTTCACGGAGTGATGGAAAAATTAATGCCTTCTTTGCTTCCAATATAGTTACACTCCCGCGCTCCAAGAGGTCCAGCGGTTTTTAGTGGAGGATCAGGTAAAATATCGATTCTCCTTACTTGTTGCTTTGCATTTCTTTCAACTGTAGTTCAGAGAATTTTATGATAGGTCAATTTACTGATTTTCTTCGCTCTTGCCCTTTGTTTACAGGGAATGGGAATTTACCTGTTTGGTGAACTGATCATTTCACAGCAGCCCAAGCAACGCGCTTTGGTTGACGAGGTATTAAAAGAAATCGGACCCGAGATGGATAGATGTACTTACCGAACGGTAAAAGACATGTTGGAGGGCAATGACTAAAGGATCTCACTATCGCACACCAAACGAATCACTTAAACAATAGCCCCCCTTCGAAATCGGTTATTTTGGTTGTCACGCAATGTGTCTACCCGCTATTAGGGAATAGACTTTGCGTGACGCACTGATCAAGCCATTTGACAGAGACGCACACACATACATCTTTCCACCCAAAGGTGAGACGAGTAGCGTGACGGAGCGAGTAACGCTTAAGGCACTCAGAATTGAAGAGCGACTTTCAGGCGCATGTTCCTCAGATGGACAAAGTGGAGGAGTAAAAATAATGAATTAATCAATTAAAAATGACCATTTCCTTGGCATAGTTAATAATAGATAGGATAATTGTAGATAAATAGATAGACAATTCAAGGTATTATAAATATACATAACAATGACTTGCATGTGGCGCAATCACATGCGCGGACAGAGAAAGACAAATCCAATTACTAGTATATTTATTCAATAATCTTTCCGTAACGTCTGAGCTCGACATTCATGGGCCACTTCAAACAATGCACAATACTCAGGCGCGGATCCAGGATAAATGGTAACTGATTCCGAAACAACGAGTGCCTTCTAGAGGGGTCCAGGGCCGTGTTCCCTTAAGGAATGTTATGGATTTTTTTTTATTCCTTGAGTCCCCTTTTTGGAGTTTCTGAGTAATTCTGAAATATCTGACCGATTTCCGTAAAACGGTGGAAACCCGTATTGATCCGCGCCTGATACTGTACGTTAGATTACAATATATTTGCATTTGTACGTATCTTCTCGTTTCAACAACCAACACATTCCGGTCGCCCACCCAGAGACATGTACAAATGGAATTCAGTGTCACACGCAACGGGTGACAAAAATCAAATCAGTTCTCGATATGTACGGGTGCACAAACAACTACATTTAATAAATACAGTTGTTTCAGCGTGATAGAAGGAAACAACACAAACACGTGTATTCATTTTTTCTCCTTCCTTCTTGCTGAAACACCGTAAACGTCACTCAAGCAATGCCAAACTATTTTAATTTATGGAATCTTGGGAAATTGAGATTTCAACTGATTACTTAATAGTAAGGACAGCAGATTTGTACAAAAAAAGGCAATAGGAATGGTCTGTAGCTTTTTTTTGCTTTGTATATAATTCTACCCAAATTTCAATAAAAAGGGCTGTTTTATCCACTGGAATTTGAAGTGAGACAATTTTCTGTGCCCCGCTACTAGAAGTATTCACTGTTGTGGGATTAGTTTCACTCGCTCGTCCACTTGTTTATATCATGTAAGTGTCTGTAATTTAACAGCAAATCGCATTAAGAACGGAAAACTCATGCAAACTAACAATATTGTCCCTGTATTCGCTCCGACGAAGGGCTAACGCTCGAAACGTCAGCTTCCGAATCTCTTTACGGTGGCCAATTCACATTATCAACTCAGTTGATAAAACCAAATTATCTTGTAATACTCCCACCGACGCAGCACCACAGTTTCTTTAGAAACTTGCCCCCTTTAATATTGTCCCTGTAGTCTAGCCGTCCTGAGGCGCTAGGTAAAAAACGAGTACAAATGGCAATCAGACTTGATTTTGCTGCGGCTGTGTTTTATTTTGCCGTTTGATTTCGTTGCTATATAAGTGTGAACGTAGTGTATGTATGTCTAGCTTTGCTAAATTAACTTTTTATGATGCCATTCTAACACTTGACCATGGCGCGCTGTCCAATCAAAAAGCTCTTGCTACTTCCGTCACCGCTCACATATGAATTTTATTTTTTTATACGGCTTCAAATTTCTTAATTTTAACTTTTTTATTACTTTACCATATAAAATTCATGTAGATGCCCTTTTTAGTGTGAATAAAGAAATGAATTGAAAAAAAAAAAAAAAGAAAAAAAAAACAACTGGAGAATCCGGGTATCGATCCCGGTACTTCCCGCATGCAAAGCGGGCGCTCTACCATTTGAGCTAATCCCCCAAACAACGATATGTGGATTATATATAATTACCTTATAAGCTATTAATTGTATTGCTTTACTCCAGCAATGATTTATGTCAGTTCTTTTATGAAATTAACTGAAAGATTCTTCAGTTTATAAGCCCATTTTGTTTTTTTACTTTGCTAAACAATGACAGGGAAAATAAATTTTGGAATTCATGAACTTTGTGCAAAAGTTTAAGTGTACATGACAGATATTCTTCATTTGCTTGATGGAATCTACATAAGATCATGATATGGAAACGAAAAGACATTTGGTTATTGTTGTTTTTTCACCGCGTCTTAAACCATCTGAAAACGTGAAATTTCACTTCCGGTAGAGTCCGAAACCGCGTGGGGTTAGGACCTGGAACTAGTTAGGCTGTGACGTCTGTGTTTACAATTTTAAACCAAAATTGGAATTACGCTTGATTGCCTAATTCCTAGTATATTTCACTTATTTGTTTCTTTTCTACTTGTTTGGTTCGAAAAGTAAGTTAAGGTCTTGATTTCATAATAAAGGGGGTAAGTTTCTAAGGAAACTGTGGTGCTGCGTCGGTGGGGAGTATTACAAGATAATTTGGTTTTATCAACTGAGTTGATAATGTGAATTGGCCACCGTAAAGAGATTCTAAAGCTAATCTCTTTACGGTGGCCAATTCACATTATCAACACAGTTGATAAAACCAATTTATCTTGATTTCTTAGCCTGCGAATACGTATTTCCGGCTGTTGCTTGCCGGAAATACGTCTGCGTTCTCTGGCTACGATTTCTCGGTGGTACCAAAAGGGTCACTGCCTCCGGTGTAATGTCAACCAAAAAACCTCCTGTAGATCCATATCACTAAAAAGTTCAGAGTGAAAACTAGATTAGATAAGATTATGTTTCTATTTTTGGCTGATCGGATCTTTTACAGATCCTACGTCCACCGGCAGCATTTTCGTTCGCGGTCTCTTGCACCATTGTATTAGAAATAAATTGCCCCGTCCCCTGTATTTTTTAGCCTGTGTACAACCGCCCCCCTCCCCTCAAAAAACCTCTCTGCCCAATTTTTTTGAGGGAAGGAGGCGGCCGTACACGGGCTAGTATTTTTCGGTCCGTGTGGGAAAGTACTGCCTGGATTTCCTGGAGGTCGATGTAACTCAGCTCGCCTTTTTTTCCACGATATACCCCAGTAGAAGTCTGTTCACAAGCTAGTGAGCACATCTAGGGCAGTACACCAAAGGGGCCAAAAAATTTAAGTTATTCTTGTTACATTATTAATAATATACATGAAAAAATTACTCGATTCTGATTGGCTGAGAGCAGTGCAGTTCAAGTGTAACACCAGTGCAAATTACACATCGTAATTCTGGATAATGATTGGCAGAAAGACAATGAGAAATTTTGTAGGCCAATGATATCATGTAAAGCAGTGACAAAAATTTTGTACAGAAAATCTGAAAAGGTTTTCTCGAATGCGAAAAAAATGGCTTCAAGAAACATCTTCCAGCAATTTTTCTGCGCGAATTTTTTCATGTTTGTATTATTATTAAGTAATCATACGGTTTTTCTCGTTCAATTTGAAATTAATTTGCACTTTGAGTTTTTCAAAAAACTAAAATTGCACTCGCCAAAGCGGCTCGTGCAATTTCATCTTTTTGAAAAACTCACTCGTGCAAATTAATTCCAAATTGAACTCGAAACCGTATGATTACCTATACAAAGTTAGCCATGCGATTACACTCTATCTCGGGAAAACTTGACTGGTCCTCGTCAACCTAGGGTCTTCTTCCTTCTTTTTTATCGTGGAAGTCAAATCAAATCACTATACTTGGAACCTCTTATAAGCAATCACCTCTCGTAAACGACCACGACCACTTTTAGAGCTAATAGTTAGAAATTGTAAGCAAGCACTTCACAGATAATGGGATAATAAGGTGCTGTAACATTATTGCATTCCTGGGTAGTGTACGAGACAGAAATTTATCAATGGGAAGTACCAATTCTTTTCTTAAAATTGACTTTTTACATGAATAACACATTTAAAACATGGTGTACATGATCTCTTGCAGTTACAGTGCTAATGAGGCAACATTTTGACCCAATATGGTCTAGGCTCTCGTAAGCAACCACCTCCCATAGGCTTGACATTTGTAGGATGGTTGCTTATGGGAAGTTCAACTTAATCATGAAATTGATGTTGCATCTGTAAAATATGATCCATCCCCTGGGTCACAGAACTGTGCCCAGGCTATTAAACACAAATGCACATAACATAAACACAACCACTCCAAGAGGAACTGTTTTCTTTCAGAAGTTTAATTTGCTATGTTCAATGTTTGCTGATTGTTTTCTACACAGACTCTTGCACAGGTGGTTCAAAGCTGTCTCGTTCAATTTTGGTGCCACTTTCATCTGTGCTGCTGTGGGCTGCTCCTTCGCCATGCATCTCCATCAACTTGCCAACTGTAAAAAAAACATGTTTGAATCAGTCAGTTAGAATAATTGAGCATAACCTCCCCCCAGTGTCTGATAGCCAATACATACTATCATTTGGGGATGTAACTCATAACACCTGTTACCGCTTAGTATGCTTCATAGGCCCTTGATGTTATGGGTGAAATTGCCTTTGGTAACAAGCTTGATACAGGTGCAAAGAATACAGCTGCAGGTAAGAATTTTAAAATAAGAATACTTGTGGGCAGCATGCAGCAACATCTTGTACAACTGAGTTTAGTAATCGACCGGTTTCATCTGCTACTACTGAGACGTTGTCAGGATTTAACTACAAGATACAAAGATGGAACTTATTTTATACTAAACTTTGTAGTACAAAGTACGCTCCTTCTATAGGGTGTGAACAACAAAACACCCTCAAGAAATAGTTGCAGGATATGACTAAATTCCTGTGCTAGAAAATGTGCAATGTAAGCGGAGCTCATGGATTTAACATTAAATCTGAGGAGAGGGAAA
>OZ026603.1:32265157-32277657 GCA_964020085.1 Micromussa lordhowensis | reverse complement strand
GAAACCACTCACATCTTCTTTTTAAGTCCCTTTTTTCCTTTAGTCAGTCTCTTATTTTTTCCCACCGCCATGATGGATCGTGGATCGAGCAGAAGAGGACGTTCGGAGCCTCAGTCTGGTGTAAATCACTTTGGAAGAGCGCTGACCACATAAAACCATTTTTCAAACATGGCGGACGCTTGGACGTCTTTAGTATTTTTAGGGTTTTTTTAGGTTTTCGCAAAACGCTGTTAAAGTTGAGTATGTTTGGTCTGCAATGGTGTAATAATACTACATCATGGAAAGCTCCTTCGACGTTTTAGAGTGGGAAAGTACATCCAAGGCGCAGGATTGCCTTGTTCATCAACTCTTCGGCGATATCTCTACAAGAAGCACATGTTCAGCTGTTGTAGAAAGTACTTGCTCGACCACACAGCAAGTGAATGCTTTAAATGACGAGAAAAGGAAAGGCTTGAAGAACGAGGAGAGTACAGGAAAACTCAACAAGAAGCGAAAAGACAAGAGACAAAAGAATAAATTTAAGCAAGATCAAAAATTAAGTTCTGAGCACTCAGAAATCACAATTGACAAGGCGAATGACAAAAACATTAACTTTACTGCTGAAGAATTTGAAATGCCAGTTTTAGTGCATACAACCAGTGAAATATCTAATGGACATGAAAGAAAGAAAGCAAAGAAAAAGAGAGGAAATGGTGAAACTACAGAAAAGGATGCCAGTGGTAAGAAAGGAAAGAAAAACTCTCAGCTAACTGGGGACAGAGGTGGCCAATCAGGAACAGCCTGTGATGATGAGATTAGGTCGACCAAAGGAACCAATCAAAGGGCTAGTATTGACAGTGTCAATCAGTGTCAATTAGAGATTGTTAATACTGCAGCCCCGCTAGGTGCAGACGCAGAAAATATCCTTAGCTCCATTGAAGGACCAAACAAGTGTGACAGTAAAGAGGTAGAGAAAAGAAAGAAAAGAGAGAAACGAAGAATGGATGGTAGCAAAGATCATTCTGAGCTTCTAGATATGGGAGAAAGCACTTCGGAAGTAACTCATAAGCATAAAAAAAGAAAGAAAACTCACAAACTAGAACATGATAGTTGTCATGACAAACAAATAAGTAAACACAACCCAGAGATCAAGGACACAGACAGTAAGATTTTGAGCTTCTCTGCTCCTCAGAGTAAGTCAAGCCTCCAAGAAAAGATGACAAAGCAGTTGGAATCTTCAAGGTTTAGATGGATAAATGAACAGTTATACACTACAACAGGAGATGAGGCAGTAGCAATGTTCTCTAAAGATCCAAACTTGTTTGATATTTATCACAGAGGTTTCACCAACCAGGTCAAACTGTGGCCAGTCAATCCTGTCGACAAGATCATAGAATGGTTGAAGAAGAGGTAAAAACATAATGCTGTTGAAGTTCTCTTAGGTGACCACCTTGAGAATTTAAAAAAGTGACAGTGTTTTGCATTTGCTTTTTAGGTCAACATCACAAGTAGTTGCAGATTTTGGCTGTGGAGAAGCAATCATTGCCCAAAGTGTTACACATAAAGTACATTCATTTGATCTTATAGCCAAGAACAAGTTTGTAACTGCATGCAACATGGCAAAGGTTGGTTGAACTAAAAAGAAAAAATTTCAGACAGACAATTAACCTTCAGTTGGTAAAGCCTGTTAGTATGAAACTAAGGCCTTTACTGGAACTTACATGTAATTAAGACTTTTGAATTTCTTTTCCCAGGTCCCTTTAAGCTCCGCAAGTGTTGATGTTGGTGTGTTTTGTCTTTCCTTGATGGGAACAAACCTGGTGGATTTCTTGAGAGAAGCCCATAGAGTTCTCAAACCAGGGTACAGTAGACTCCTCACTCATCATTTGTACAAACATCTTTAGAAAAATGGTTTGTTGTTATGTGAGGTTGATTTGTTTAGATAAAAGCAATGATGGCAAAATGTATGTATGCATCATGTTGTTCTTCCTATGTCACAACATAAACTGTTGGATTGCCAGGTACTCATTATCTTGTGATGCTGTTCATCTTATGACAGGGGTATTCTTAAAGTTGCTGAAGTGGCCAGTCGTATAAATGACACAGCACAATTCACCAAGTCACTCTTAAGACTGGGATTTAAACTGCAAAATGAGGTATGTCAAAAAACAGAAAAATTGTGACCAGTAGATTTAAGCAGTTACTGTTACCATTACAAGCTTATTGAAAATTCAGAGTAGCATAACAGATCAGCCAGTTACAATTAAGTCAATGAACACTACGTGATGCAATCATTATGACAATTATTTCAAACCACTGAAATTTAACCATTTTGTTCCTAAGGCCAGAAATGAAATTATACTTCCTGGTTTTCAATGGTTATTTCACAAATGGAGGATTTGTTTTAAATTGGCACTTTGCAGCTAGGCCATCATGTGACCTATCTTTTCGTAAACTTATGGGCTATAACTTAAAGAATGCCAAAAGGGAAAGAGCATGTCGAAAATATCAAAATGGCCAAGTTTGAGGCTCCTGGCACTAAAGAATAAGAGAATGAGACATGACTCCAGCTGAAATGGCCTACCTATCAAGATGTCTATTCTGGCGATGGGTTTCATTATCAGAACCCACATACATGTACCTACTCAGATTCACAGGCTAAATCGTTTGATGTATTTTGCCTCCTAGGACGCTACAAACAAGATGTTTGTGTTGTTTGATTTCATCAAGAATAAAGATTCTGTGAAGTTAGTTCCATCAAACCAACTGGACGGCCTCATTCTCAAGCCTTGCATTTACAAAAAACGTTAATTTACCACAGGATGCGTAAAAGAATTGAGCTCCAGTCCTTGGCAACAGAGGATATTGCCTCATCAGTATTAAAAAACTTGAAGACTTGTACGGACAGTATTCTGCAGACAGTGTTTTCAGATTTAGAGTAACCAAAATCTACATGTACTTCTTCCTTTCCAGTCTGCACAAAAAAGATGTACTCATCCTGTCACCATACCAACCTCGCAAGCAGTTCTTTCAATGTAATTTTGTTTCTGCATGCTTCTGAGGAACAGTTGTGTGCTCTGTGACTTGGCGAGGCTGGAAGTGACCTTGCTGATGCAGACCTCTCTGGTTTCTCATTCAAATGCCAGCTAGTTAGCATTAAAAAAACTTGATTTACACAACAAAGACAGTGAGTTCCTGTATCAAAACAAGGTCACCAACAGCCTCGCTGCCAATGAAAGGCCTGGTCATAGAGCAGACAACTGTAAAATGGTCTATTTGCTTTGGCAAACTTGAAGAATTAGAAGAATGACTAAGAGATGGAAATATTTTGTATTGATACTGATAATCAGTCTGAACACATTTGGATATTATAACATCATAGAAATAAACATCTTGCAATATCCAGTAACAGATATGAGCGAGCAAAATAAAGGAAAACCTCTAGCTGATAAGAGACAAACTGTTTTCTGACTCTCATCCCGTTCCTTTGCCCTTCAACTTTGTCCCAGGGTATTGGATGATGAGAAGTGAATATCAAATAAAAATAAAACTTTTCCAGCTCAAAATGTATCTGCATTTGAACCCAGTGGCCCATCAGGCCCAGGTGGAGGGGGGGAGTGGGAAGGCACTCCGATATAAAATGGATGGAGGTGCTTGTCATATCTTTTAGGGGTTTAAAATGCAGATTTATTACCTCATGGGGTGTGTCCAGCCTTCAAGGGTCCCACAGCAGGAGCTTTCGACTGATCATTTTAAGCAGTTGCCGAGGAAAATTTATTATCATATAACCTTGTTTTGATTGGTTCAGAGTTATTTCATTTGTTTTAACGTTTTCATGATCAGTAACACCAGTGATGACATCGTGATGCCACCTCATGGTCATGTGACTCATTCTGCAAAAAATGTAAAGGTTCCCAAGTATACTGGTATTACTTTATCATGAATTTTCTCCCTTAATCTAAAATTTTAACTTTAATCTTTATTACAGTATGCATAGATTTTGTTTCATTTCTTAAAGGTCAGATTTTGAGAGAATTTCAAAATATTGAAAACATCTTAATTTTCTGGAAAAAAAGGATGATTTTACAAGAGGAATGCATAGCTATGTTCCCAACGTTGGCTTAAATCGTAACTCATCAAAAAAGGCTGGATTTTATGGAAAACCGTATCTCCTTTAGCATTTAAACAAACTGGAAATGAGCCTGTTATCTATCGGAAGTTTCCCTATCAGCGCGTGCACAGTTTACACTTCCAGCAGCTTGGCAAGATCAAATGAAGCACACGAAAGCCACACAGAAATGGTTTTTCTTTTTCTTTGGCACCTGGTTTTCTCTGCACTGAATTTTGTGAAACACAATGAAAAACATCTAAAATGTAACCAAATTTGAAAGATGTTGAATTGTTTAACTTTTCCACGCTCAGGCTGACCCATGTGAAATTTCACCTTTTAAAGTAAGCACGAGTGCATACATGAATCAATTAATGGGCCCTTAAGGTAATTGAGCCAACAAATGTTGGTGTTAGTTAATGTGTTGCTTTAGAATTGGTACCTCTTAGGGGTGAAAAAATTGTTCAAGCCACACCCATAAAATAGGGTCTTGGTACCCCTTAGGGGTTCCTTTCAAAATTTTCAAGCCATGCCCATAAAACAGGGACGTAGTACCTCTTAGGGTTTCTTTTCAAAAATTCAGACAAGCACACCTATCGTTTTTATATGGAGGTTCCCCCAAGCCATCAGGTCAGTGCTTATTTGCAATGTTCATAGCATGAAGTGACTAGGAGTATTTCTACTCCCCCACAGTTGGGATGCTAGTCCATTGCAGGGTTACCCTCAGCATTAACAGTTATTTTGCAAGTACCCATTTATACACCTGGGTGGAGACAGGCACTGAAGGAGTAACTTGTCTTGCCCAAGAACAATCCACAACCAGAGCTTGAGCCAGGACCTTGCGACCTAGGCACTAACCATTAGACCACAGCCTCCACCCACTTCCCAATTGCACTTTGTCCAAAAGGACAATTTTCCAAATGGCACCTTACTGCATCAGCTGATGTGATGCTCATCAGCTTATGTGATGCTCATGCTTATGTACTTGCGAAAAACAGCTCCAAGAGAACTGTGCCTTGCCCTGAAACATAATGCAAAGACCCTGGTGTGGATTGGACACCATAAAAGAGGAATTGGTAAGTTGAAATTAAGCGCAATGAACAAAGCCAATGAAATTGCAATTTATTTTTATTAGAAATCTTAGTACAAACAATGTATTGACTGATTTTCCCACACCAGCTCTAAGGCATCAAAGCAGATATTTTCCTTCCTTTTTTTCAGAAATGATATAATGAAATATTTGAATAAAAATCCTCTTAATTTGCTTTTATTGTAATTCATTGCAAGCTTCTTATGCTTCTAGGTAATGCAAAGTGGGCCTTTGGAACTTTCTTTAAGACTCACTGATTACTAATAGCAGCTTTCACTAATGCCTGAAAGTTTGGACTACCAGAACCAGTGACTGGGTCCCAGCCAGTCGTAGCATAAAACCCTGTGTCCTCACTCAGACATCCTTCATTGTGCCCAGTTGTAACATCATACATTCCTGCGGCGTTCTGATACAAGAATGGATTCAAGAAACCCAAGGGAGACTTGTTTTTGTTTAAACGAGCATCATTTATCAAGGAAACGATACCAGCAACAGTTGGAGTGGAAGCTGATGTTCCCATCACACCTGGAACAGGGATTAGGTTGTTGACAATCCAGAAATGATTACACAGTGCTGCAATATCAGGGAATCCACGACCGTTTGGATTAAAGTATGAAGTCGGGGGAATGTGGGGTCCTGTTTTAAGATATTTGGTAACAACATCTGTTTGATAGGATGGGCGAGGAAATACATTGCTGAACCCTCCACCACTAATTTCATAAGCGTATTCACCTGACACAGTGAATGGATCGTTAAATGCAGTGCCGCCAACTGTGGTAACATATGGAGAAGATGAAGGATACATAGGACGGAACTTCTTCTTCTTGCAGCCAGCCCCATTGTCCCCACTTGCAAAAAGAAATGTGAGACCTCGAACACCAGCCTTTTGGAACTCTACATTGATTCTGTTCATGTAATCTACATCAAGTGTATCTTCATTGTCACTGTAACTGACACTGTGTACCCAGGGCACTTCTGAATGATTGCTGATATCCATTAGCCACTCTAAAAAGGGTTCTTGTGATTCATGGCGTCCGCCAGTGCTCCAGAACCAAGTTGGCACCATAGCACCAAGACTCATAATGTACTGTGTGTCGAGGCTCGCTTCAATGCCAGAACGCCCACTGTCTGGGCCAATCACTTTGGTCATTTTTTCCAGATGTTCAAAGGAACTGCCAAAGAGTGTAAAGAACTCTTCTAAGTCTCCAGGATTGTAATACTGTTCTAGAAACTGAGCCACAGACTGGCTATTCTTTGGATGAGTGCCAACAGTATCCGAGACATTATAGCGCTCTCGTAAAACACTTGGGAACACACCAATGTGGATCTGATCCTTGTCTTCTGGTTTGGGAGATTCCATGCTGTTAACAAACTCCTCCTCAGCAAGCCTGGAGAAAGATGGGCCATTCACTGCTGGGAAATGCAGCACCCCGCCTACAAAGTCCAAATGAGGGGCGACACTCGCTGGTACAGAGTAATGCTCCACCGAGCGGATAACAGGCCTCGATAGTTTGGAGTGTTTGAAACGGTAAAACTTCGCTCCAACAAGCATCGCTTCTGCAGCCTCACAAGACACTTGACAGGTCATGAAATCTTTCGTGGCTACTGTCCAACACTCGCTCGGGCGGACTCCATGTTTTCCCAGCCACGCGTTGACGGCTGCAAGAGTCGCTTGGGATGGTGCTATAAGCCTCGTTAGGTTGGATAAGGAAAAGTGATTGCCGTACTCGAAAGATCTTGGATCAGAAACCTCCCAGAAGTAACGCTCCAATGATTCCAAGTTACTTTGCTTCAGCGCGAAGGTAAGAAAGACATCTTCCCATGGTGAAAGTCGCTCATGCTTCTCCCAGCCTTCCTCTTGCCAGGCCTCAACATCATGCCTGTGTTCCAGAGAAATGTATTCTTCCGGTTTCGAGGAACATAGGCCGAGGAATGCGACAAAAAAGGCAACAACTGAAAAGCTTGCACCTGCCATCATATGCAAGGAGAAAATTGCGTGCAAGTCATGTGAGGCTCCCCAGGGGGGCAGGGAAATATCGCAAATTGTTCAGAAAGGCGCATTCTTTTTGACCAGCGGTTTATATTCGAACCCATGCCAATCCCGACGCAGGAGGCAACATAGGTCTGCTATGCGTACATACCGGAGAAAAACTAGCGCAAATTGGGACTTTTATTTAATAGCTTCTTGTTCTTTGGATTTTCTTAACCTAATGAACGAGAGTTATAATTAATATGTAAAGTAAGGTCAAGTCAGGTCAAGTCTGCATACGGACCAATTAGCCAAAATAGGCCGAAGCTCGAGCTTATCCTGCTTTCTATTGCTTGAATCGACCAAGAGTATTTCTACTCCCCCCGTGACTGGATGGGCTGGTAACCTTTTACAGGGCTACACTCCAGCATTAAATTGCCGGTACTCATATAACGCCTACGTGGAGAGAGACACTGTGAGAGTACTGCATGTTTATTTCTCATCCTTACCTGAGCAGCAGTTTAAGAATGATCGCCACACATTCAGGTTTCTGTCAGGACTTTTCCAGTTCTGTGCTTGACGGAAAAAAGACTTTATCTCGCGGGCGACAATAACTTCTCTTTCTTTGGGGAAGAACGTAAATGGCATTTTTGCCCTAATCACCTGTTTAACTCTATATTTCTAGCGCTCGAGGGGATGTAGACAAAACACAGACCCCTAGTTCATTGAATATCCCATTACCAATTTAGAGCAAGTGAGACTACTACTAAAATTGTGCAATTTTTTCGACAAACGTGGATATCCTGCCTCTGTTGTTCAAGCAGGCCATCATCGTGCCCAACAAATTGATCGGCAGTCAGCACTACAAACGTCTCAGAAGGAGAATAATAATAGAATTCCATTGACCCTCACATTTCACCCTCACAATCACGCAGTAAAATCCATCATTCTCAAAAACTTTAAATTACTTCAAAATGATCCCGATACTGGTAGAATCTTTTCGCAACCGCCATTAATTTCATTCAAACGCGACAAAAACATAGGTAACTTTTTAGTTAGAAGTACATTCAAAACGAGTGAACAACCTGGAACTTTTAAATGCGCACGCGCGCGATGTAAAACATGTCCTTTCATTTACAACGTTGAGAAATTGTCGGGACCCAAGCGATCCATTAAGATCACAGATCATTTTACCTGTACCTCAGCCAATGTCATCTACTGTATAACTTGCACTCTTTGCAAAAAGTTATATATCGGCGAAACAGGTAGACGACTAGGCGACCGTTTCCGAGAACACCTTCGCGACGCAGAGAAAGACGATAAAGACGCTTCTAAACCGGTTGCTAGACACTTTAATCTGCCGAATCATTCTAAGCAACATATGGCGGTCTGCGGCTTCTCCCTACATCAAGGAAGCACAGAAAGCCGCAAAACTCTTGAGCAAAGATTTATTTTTCAAATCGGCACTCTTAATCCTCACGGTATCAACGAACGCTTTTCATTCAACTAATTCATTCTGTTGTTTTTCACGTTGCCAGGCACCAACCAATAGCGTAGCTCCACATTTCTGTATATAAACCACACACAACCCACAATTCCTTGATTCGCTCCGACGAAGGGCTAACGCTCGAAACGTCAGCTTCCGAATCTCTTTACGGTGGACAATTCAAATTATCAACCCAGTTGAAAAAACCAAATTATCTTGAGACTACTGGACTCTACTCCAAACGGTCTAGCCTCTACTCAGGCTAACAGAAGTGTTCTTTTGGCTAACTGATTATCCTGAAGAGCGCTCTTTGAGTAATGTGGCGGTTCTTTAACGCATTATTTATCTACACCTTACTGCAGACTTCGAGTCGGCCTTGCACAAAGGTGTGATTCTTGGCTGGAATTTTCGTTTGTAACGCAGAGAGGTTGACAGGGTGCATTTCCTGTTCAGTGGCCTGCCGACAACATTCATGTGTACCGTGACTGAAGAAGGAGCTAGTCTCACGCTGGCTGTGAAGATGTGCAGTAGTGGATCTTGAGTTGGAATTAAGAAGTTTGAATGAAAAAATGAAATGACAAGAGTTTTCATTCGTGCTAAGTTTTCGAGGTTTGAATGTTACTTAATGAACAACTCTTGGTCACGAAAAGAATTTTTCTGGGCCTGTCCGGGAGTTGAACCCGGGACCTCTCGCACCCTAAGCGAGAATCATGCCACTAGACCAACAGGCCTCACACACTAAACATCGTAAATTTGAAGAATATAACATTTGGTGGTCACTGGTCAGGTCATATATTAATCATATCGGTTTGTTAGTTTATGTGCTTCTTATCAATTGATATACAGGTACCAGCAATTATCTCGAGTAAAAAATACCAGTTTTAGTTTGTTTGCTTCTTTTTTTGAGTTGACGTTTTTACAGGTAAACTGAAGATTGACAGCTAAAAGGGAGAGCCTTCTGTTGTAAGTTATAGCAACAAACTGCGATTATTACTCAACGATAATGAGTCCAGTCGCATAATTTGTTTCTACTGAACGCACATGGCGTACCGCGGGGCGGCTCGCATAAAACAGCAGGGTCAACAAAAAGGGGCCCGAGCATATATCCCATTTTATTATAAAGACACGAGTGTTTTATTTAAGCAATAAAGCACTTTTTCCGTGTTTATATAGCCTCATCTAAACACGAGGAGGGTTGGGAGAATTTTATAAATTTATAAAATAATTCTCAAAAATACGCGCGAATCTAAAACGTCACAACCGTGTTTACATACTCTTATCTAAACACACCTATCGACCAATGAGAGCGCGCGTAGTGGCTCAGTTATTTAATAATGGCAATTATTAAAAACTGGATCATTGGATAATGCAATTCGAGACTTTTCATTGGCTTAACCATCATGGTATATGAGCCATTATACCATGATCTACAAAAATGGCGTGCGTATGCGTGATTTTTTGGCCCTTTTTGTTTTCATTGTAGTCTAGTTCTTTATTTTTTGGGGGCGTTTTTAATAAAACAATTATTCCACTCGCGCTTGTTGGATATGAGATGATTATAGCCAACTCGGCGCTACGCGCCTCGTTGGCTATCTATCATCTCATATCCAACGCGCGCTCATGGAATAATTGTTAATTATAACATAGATAGGACCCTGCGCGCGCTCTGATTGGTCAAAAACTCATGTTTTATCAGAGTTTAGCTTGCCTCCTCTTGTTCTGAAGTCTGGCTACGGCCCTGTTGCCGGTCCAGTCGCGTTCCCGACTGCGCGCCGGACTTTACCGGACAGCCTCCGGACTCCCGGTGATGATTGACAGCACAGTTACTTGCCGCGGCCATGACTGGCTTTATGCGCGCCACTGAGTTGGCTTGAAAATGATCTTGAATCGACAACGAAAGGTGAAGGCTCAATTGAGTTTGACAATAGTTCAAATTTTCCATTTACAATGAGTGAAACTCGGTTGTACCTTTTCAAGAAGCACCTGGCCAAAGCCAATAGCCAGTGTTATTCCTGTAAATGGCTTTAAAACTTGGATTGAGGCCTCAGCTTGCTTTCACGTCCTTGTCGACTGCATGAAAAGTTAGCCATGGACACTTCCTCACAAACTTAAGCTATATTTCCCATCCAACAACACAAAGCAAGACAAACAGTTGAAATGCATCAACAATTACAGCTTCGTTGGCCAGTTTTTCATTAGGTTTAAGAATATCCACACTACAACAACGAGAGGCGTATGTTTGCCTTCAAAACAGGTGAGCCTGCTTCTAAGCTAAATTAGAAAATTAAATTCAGAAAATATGAATTAAGCTAAACTTAAGAGTAGCGCTTGAAGCATTTTAGTTTATGATTTACTGATGACTGTAAGAGTTTTTTCCATATATTAAAGCAACAATTGCTTCGCACGTTCAGGATCAGATTTTTGTGTTTGCGAATAAGTTTATATAGATGCCCTTCCAGTGCGTCGGCTGAAGTTTATGGCAGGTCAATCGCTGGCAAAATTATCTCTATGAGTGCACCTTCTTATAATAAGAAAATAATTCAAAGTTCGCAAATTGCATGCAAGAAACTAGACTGTATTTCAAGTAGGAGAGCGCTGTGCGCGAGCAATCGAAGAAGTCTGTCAGGCTGTTTATGACGAAACGAGCGAAGTCCATGGATTTTTGACAAAACTCAATCATTTGCTTCAGCTATCGGTGCGGTCAGCATTGAGATTCGGAGCAAGAGATTTGTGATATTTTTCACGCTCAAACCGACGAGAAAATTCGCAAAACATAACAAAACCAAACGACAAAGTTTAGAGAAAGTTGTTGTTTTAAGCCCGGCGTCAAAACCCGCAGTTATATAAACCGCGATGGCATCCTGCATGCTTAGCCGACAAATTGAAGGTGACAAAGATCGCCTTTCTTCAGTCCAACAAAAATCCAAAATACCAGTCCGAAGAGTGACTCGTTTGAACAACAACAGCGGGAAAAGTTCCTCGTCTAAAGATGAAGCCAATAAAAAGCAGCGCATTTTGAGGGATTCCGCAGAAAAGCCACTTGAAAACAAGCCGCCATCCCGGATTCCGATCATGGTCGGTCGAACAAACGACACAAACAGCAAGACTGTCAGGGATAAACTTCCCAAGAGTGTGATAGCTGTAACCGGAAAAAGACCTCTAGGAAGAGAATCAGGTACTGTCCGTAGTGTGGTGACATTTCTCTTGTATTTCAGCAAAGATTTTTAAAAAAATTTAAAGCTTAAGATTTTGTTCCACCTGTCGCTGCTTCGAATTCGGCGCAAACTTCTAATGTTCACTTCTTGACGAACTTTCTCAACTTTTACGGATTTGATTTAATTTTTGAATAGCTGCTGATATCTTTCTGGTTGTTTTCGATATTTTGTTTGAAATTCACATGGAGCAACTGGACACTTTTAAGAGAGGTTAGACTCAGGGTGCATTTAAAAATGTTTGTGGTTTGATAACACAAGAGAAATGGCGATGAGACAAGTTCCTCTTTCTTATTCTTGTTCAAAAACGTTTGGTGTAGAAGACCAATTATTTTAACCTTAACAGGTGTAAACCTACAAGAAACACAAGGGAGACAGGCAGGAGAGAAGATTGTCCGTACTTCCAGTCGTCCAACCGCCGCTAGGTGTAGCAATCCTGAGCCTGGCAAAGAATCAACACCAGGAATAAGAATTACGTCCATAGGAAAAGTCAAGCCATTCGCTGTGAAACAGGTAGATAACTCACATTTTATCCATATTGTTATTGCTGTAAAACTTACAATCCATTCAGTGTTGTACTTTATGAGTTCCAGAGCGTTTCTCACGTGAAAACAGCAAGGAAATCATCTAAGAAACACAACAACTACTATGGGTTG
>OZ026603.1:32257657-32260157 GCA_964020085.1 Micromussa lordhowensis | reverse complement strand
TTGGCGTCTCCACGGTCGCCACGTGATTATTCATTGTGCCGCGCGTTGTGCGCCGTTTTCAAGTTTGCAAGGTTTGATTGAGTCTTGACGAAGTTCTTTCTTTGATCGCAGAGATAATTTCTTAAAAATGTCTAGAGATAACGACCTCGTAAAAAAACCTTCCGGCGTTTTAAGGAGGGCTCTGAACGAGCTCGAAACCAGCGTCGCTGAACTTAGGTAGCTAGAGATGCTCTCGGCTGCGCCTCGAGCATCTCTTACGCTACCTTCGTGCTCTCACAACTATCCGCGTGCATCCCGAATTGGATGGACGCACGCTAGACATTATCCATTCCTTAATTACAAAGGTCCTGGACAGCACCGGTTTGGAAACCCAAAGAAGAAGAAGGTTACAGGCTATAATGCACTGCACTTCCAGCCAGCAGAGACTTGGACTCATGACATATGCATTCTGGGAAGGCGAGAAGACCTAAGGTTTTTGGGAAATGAAAAAAAAGCGCTAATAAATTCGAGAATACTTATTAAAGCATAACTAAGTAAATCATTCGAGATAAAACCGTCGTTGGGGCCCCTGTTTTCTGTGTTTATTTTCCAAGTTATAACATATGAAGAACAACATACATACCCAGATTGAGCTTACTTGTGGTCCTTATTCGGCCAAAACTTCTGACTTGAAAATCACTCGAACCACTCTAAACGAAAAAAAAAAACAAACATGGCAGAAGGTAAGCGAGCTGCTGACCCAATCCACTGTTGGACCCAGTTCCCTAGAGGTACGATCCCTGATGTACGACCATTTCCATAATGTACGATCCATTTCTCTTGATGTACGATCCATTTCCCTGACGTACGATTCATTTCCATAATGTACGATCCATTTGCTTGATTGATGTACGATCCATTTCCCTGATGTACGATTCATTTTCATAATGTACGATCCATTTGCTTGATGTACTATCCATTTCCCTGATGTACGATTCATTTCCCTTGAGGTACGACCCATTTCCCATAAGGACGATCCAATTCCCTCAAAGTACGATCCATTTACCTATAGAGCTAAGATTCATTTCCCTCACGGTACGATACATTTACCCAGAGCTACGTATTACACTAGCCTGCGGAGGTAGACGTATTTCTAGCTGTCGCTTGTCTCCGCTCGCAAGCTAGTATTATACAGCTCTTTCAGTGAATAAACATTTTTTTTATCATGTCTTTCATGGGGTTTTCACCGCCGGAATTCATTTGTTGTATGACATTGATGTTCTTCTTCCATAGAAGGAAAAGTTCTTCTGACATAAAAAGGGAAAAAAGACGACCACAGGAAGCTGCACAGGAAAATAGCCAATCTCTCTCCTGACCCGTCTTGACCCATCCTGACCAGCTGTTCCGGCAGAAAATGAGCACCGTGTTTCTCTGCAAAACAAAACACCTTCCGTCTTCAACTTTAAAAAAGGCAACATCCAAACCTTATCGAAGAAAGCTTCCAAAATTCCGCAAAAATACTCATTTTGCCCGTGAAGTGAAAGAGTAATTTCTAACTTGGAGGAACTTGATTTCTTCTGCCAAAATGCTTGTGATCGGTTTCAACAAGGTCGTGTTTTCATTTCAAATTTGTAGCTATTCCAAAAAATACCACGGGTAATGAGCGAAAAGTGTGCCAAAACTTCATTGAAATTGCTGCTGGTATACCGTTACTATTGCGATCTATTTTAATCGGTTTCAAAGTCCCATGTGGGTCTGGCACGGAGGCGGGTGAAACTACGTCGAGATTGAAATCGTATCTTGGAACCTTTCCGGTAAATCAAGTTACACAGAATATTCTTTTTGTTAGTCGACATGCAGACATTTCTCAGTCTTAAGTGGCGAGATTTTGTTTAAAGAACGTTTTCTTAATGTTGGGTGATCTCGCTGCAATATAGCGTCATAAGCTGAGTCAGTTTTTGACCCACCAAAATGTCCGATTCTTGAATTTATATCCGGAAATAATATTTAAGGCGTATATATCTCTCATAACTCTACTTCTAATTTGGGAGAATGGACTTTAAATAGAACAAACTTTGACGTTCTAGTATAATTTAAGACTTTCTATATGTCAGTGGTACTATGAAAACATACCTCATAGTCTCGCAAGTCGGCTACTTAAAGCATCAGAGATTTGGCAAGTCTCACACATTAACGCTCCATCGATTAACCTTGAAACCTTTTCGCCAAGTAAGGTCAGTAAGGACTTGCGATACTGATGGAAATAACAAAACGTACAATCCGCAGAACGGGAAAAATGAGAAGAAAAACGCCCAACAAATATACTCTAAGTGCTATCTATATTTGAATAAATACTTTTGTCGATTGGAAACATTGTCGAACTACCATATTTAGAGGGGGGAAGTTTCTAAAGAAACTGTGGTACTTCGTCGGTGGGAGTATTACAAGATAATTTGGTTTTATCAACTGGGTTGATAATGTGAATTGGCCCCCGAATCTCTTTACGGTGGCCAATTAACAT
>OZ026603.1:32180157-32252657 GCA_964020085.1 Micromussa lordhowensis | reverse complement strand
AAAATTCAGCTTGGCAGTGAGGCTTAGAGGAAAACAACCAGCTCGGTGACCCCATATTTTATTTTCGAATTGTAATTAGCATGATAGGGTGACAGTAACTCATTCACCAACGATTGGGCAGTCTTTTGGTACCATTATTTTGGCATCAACCGATACATCAACTCTGACTCTTGGAAAGTACTGGAAACTGTTTCGAGCCACCTTAAGATGCGGAGTCAAAAAGGTTATACATAATTTGTTATAATTAACTGTATAAATGCAATTTACTCACCATCTATTTCTTCTTTACTCTCTGTAATCTGGAAATAGAGCAAAAACGTTGTTTTACAGTTTACATAAAACTGGGTGTGAAAAATTAGAGCAACTAAAATTGGCGGCTTAACAGACGTCATATAAATAGTAATTTACATAGCAAAAAATTTTCACGACATACGCAGATCTGATTTTTGCTCTCATTATCGTCGGAACAAGATTCCGCTATGTTCAGAAGAAATCTCATTTCTTTGTAGTTGATTTTTAAGGTTTCTTGTTTCCCTGGCGTGTGCTTTCTCTTTAAGGCGGGGGTAAGCCCGAAAGCCGTATTTTGGCTGGGTATTATGTTTTTAATGCAAATATCTCGTTTACGTTTCAAGCAATCAAGAATCTCTATGCTCATCTCACATACCTATGTTTTGGGTTGTTTTGTAATTTTTTGGGTGATTTTTAGGTATATTTGGAGAGAAATAGTTTTTCTCAAAGGATTAGTAAAATTGATGGAAATAGGAAATTTTGAAAATTTGTTGTTGTTTTAAAATTAGAGTTTGAAATTAAAAATTGGTAGATACACTCCAAACAGTTGCCCAACAACCTGGGGTGCCATTGTGCGGTCGGGCAACTGTCTGGTGGTGTTCCATAACCCATTTTTCCCTTTCAACCTCTCTTTAAACTTACCAAAATTTCACTTCAATTCACCTTTACCCCCGCCTTAATAGAACAATTATCCAGGGTGAATTCCAAGGTCGTGCTGAGAACATCTTTTTCGAACATCTCGTGTTCTAACTCCTTCAATAATTTTTCAATAACAACATCACTGTGGTTTAAATTATGATACGCCATGTCAAGTTCAGACAGAATCAAGTTTTTTTCTGTTCCCTTAAATGTTTTACTTGCTCTTGAAGTTCAGCCAACCTTTTATCGTTGTATGATATCTTAGAAGGCTCCGTGGCCAAAGAGGAATTCTCTCTCTCCATTTTAGTAACCTTCTGTTCAAGTTCGTCAATGGCCGTGCCCTTTTCGTCATTTAGTTTCCTCATCTCTTTGTTCTTATTCTTTAGCTTTGTCAGCTGATCCTCGAGTTCGTCAACAACTCGCGACTTCTCTCTAAACTCGTTCATCATTCCAATATTCTCTGAAATGACTCTGGCGTTTTCTTGCATCAACGTAGCTATCTGATCCCGAAGTTGGATGTCAACCCTAGAATTTTGTTTCCTGAGTTCGTCCATCTCTTTCTTCTTCTTCGAGACGATCCGGGTGTTTCTATTCTCAGACTGGGCTTGTTGATCTTTAAGTTGGTCAATAAACTTCGACGTTTCATTTAATTTGCTGAACTCTTTCTCTTTCTCTTTCTCTAAGATTATTCTTGCATTTTCATTCGGTAACGTAGCGAGTAGATCGAGGTTAAGGTTGTCAGTAACCTTCAACTTTTCGTCTTTTTAGCTCATTAAGCTCTTTTTCCTTCTCTGACATGATTCTCGTGTTTTCGTTCATGCATATATCTAACTGAACCTCAAGCTGGTCTACGACAACCGATACGTGTATGATCCTGCAGCTTTTCAAAGTCCAGCTCACAAGCTTTGAAGTGCGATGTTTCGTCTGTCAACGTGTCAGTTTGAAAGCTTAACAGCTCCTCTTTGCGACGAAACAAATCTAGGGATCCTTTTAAGAGTTCGGCTTCCTCACGGTAATGTCCATAATCGGGTCTCTTATTCAATTCCTTGCTCATCAATTTGCACATTCAAGTGTTCATTGGCTGCCTGACTATCCCCCAGGCTTCCTTCCAAATATTCAATATCATTGAACAACTCCTGTTTCTCAGCCAGGGTTTGGCCAAACTGCACTCCTTTCTGTTCAGATCACGTTTCAAATTTCTCAGTTCTCTTTCGTTGTGATGTTCGTTTACCCTTAGACTCTAACTTTGTTCTCTTGGTTTACAGCTCGTTTTGAGTATTGCTTTCATTCTCCAAAGCTTTCAATTTCTTCTTCACGGCACTGATCTGAACCAAGAGTTTCACGTTTTCTTCATTGGTTTTTTCTATAATCTCCTACAAAACGTTGTTCTTTTTGTCTCCATCCTCAACCCACTGTTGAAGTTCCTGTTCTATTTCGGAATGTTCCTTTTCAAGCTGATCAAGTTCTTTCTTATGCTCCTCGTCGCAACTGGAAGAGTCTCCGTTGCTACTTTCAAGCATGTTCAGCTTTGCATCAACGCTTTTCGTTTCCAACTTAGTCTGAAGAGTGTTCTTTTCATCCTGCAAAGATTTCAATTCCTTCTTCATGACGCTGATTTGAACCAAGAGCTTCACATTTTCTTCATTTGTTGTTTCAATAATCCAGCTCCTCAAACATTTTGTTTTTTTCGGTCTCCGTCCTCCAAACACGGTTAAAGTTCCTCTTCTATTTCGGAATGTTCCTTTTTAAGCAGTTCAAGTTCCTTCGTATGGTCCTCCTCGCAAGTGGTGGAGATGTTTTGACTTTTTTCCACGCGATTCATAAGAATGCGCTGCTTAATATTAACTTCATCTTTGGACCGAGAAACGTTTCCGTTATTGTTGCTCAAACGAGTTACTCTGCGGACTGGTATTTTGGACTTTTGCTGAACAGGAGAAAGGCGTTTCTTGGCATCTTCAATCTCGCTACTAACCGGGCAAGAAGCCATCGCGTTTTAACTGCGGTTTTTGACGCCCCGAACTTTCTCCAAACTTTTCCTGTGCTTTGTTGTTTGGTTTTGTTCCGTTTTGAAAACTATCACAACTCTCCTGCTTTGGTTCTCAATGCTGACCGCACCGATAGCTGAAGCTAATGATCGAGTTTTGTCACAAATCCATGGAAACCGTCTTCGATCGTTTCGTCATAAACAATCTAGGTCACACTTGCTCGATTGCTCGCGCACAGCAATCTACTGGCACCTATACAGTTCCACGGCTTCAGTTTTACTTCGCCATTTAGTCTGAGTTTTAAACTTTCTGGGTAACTGACTTGAACATATCTAAAACTGACACTTGAAATACACAAGTAGCAATTGAACTTTGTTGCGAAGAATGAAGGTAGAATTAAGCTTAATGAATCTGTTGAAGATCAGAGATATCTGCAATTTTGTTCAAATCCTGCACGTGCAACGTCTTGTTACACAAACATAAACCAATTGTTCCTTTAACGGACCTCCGCAACTTACATCATGTAAGGTGTGAGGAAAAGGCTACTGTCCTGTCCTGAACATAAGTTTCATCAAGCGCAATTCAGCCTAAAGTGAAAAATGATAAAAGAAATTCACAAACTCGCCTTTCAAAAGACGCGATTGGTGTTGTGTGGACGACATTTCGTTCGTCTTAGCTTCATGCATGCTAAACAACATGATGTAAATAATCGAATCAGTAATCTTGATCATCTCAGCCGTTCTTCTTGAACTGAGACTCGTGGAAAGTATGAAATGAACAAATCCTACGTTGATGGCTGTGACATGGCATTTACTTCAGCCGAAGACTACTACCGGCTACCGAAGCGAAGGGAACGGTTCTTGGTCAAATTCATTCACGTTTTGTGGGCCATTAGAAAAACCTTTGGAAAACCCCTCTGACACTTCAGAGACAAAAATTCGTTTTTAAGGGTCTTGCCCAATTTCATGCAACTGGACACACTGATTATTTCAAACTTTGCTAGCTCGATTTTCAAACCAGTGCATGTAACGCGCAAACAGCCAATCAGGAGCAAGTAGTTTAGTTTGCTGTCAAACCGAATAGAAAAGCCAAGTTGGTTTGTTTTGGCGAGGAAGAGGGAAGATGTTTCAAAAATACTTTAACGCTTTATCCTGTTACTCAGTATGTTAACATCAGTCAATGTGTTTGCATGGAAATAATGTATTTTAGACGGTTACATTTAATAATATGAAACACTTGACGTTTATGGACTAGTACTGTTACAATGGATGTCACTAAAATTAAGAAAAAAAATAGAATGTCTGAATGCTGCTAAGCGAATAATCCGAGAAGTCATGGGCGCTTTCCGTTCAATCAAAAATTCCGAAAGTTTCGAAACAGGAAAAGTTTCCGGAAAATCAGGAAATCCCGGGAGGGAAATCAAATGGAACGGAAGTTTCCGAAAATTTGGGTATATCTCGCAAGGTTATCCTCTTTTCCGTAAATTCCGGAAAATGCTGTTCCATTTGTCTCTGGAAATTTCCGCAAATTCAAACTAGAATTTTTCGTCGAAAGGAAAGCGCCCCACGTTTAGAGTCGAAGTCACGTAGGCCCAGATGATAGATTTCATGGTGATTCAATGAATTAAGTCATCATACTTCATGCTTAATACATGAGAAAAACTCAAATTAACGCTTGGTTTTATCTTCTTAAATTCAGGAAACATTCAAGGTACCGAAGAACATTCAAAAGCCCATGATATCGTCCTAATTTTCCTCTACGGCGCGGCTTGCGGCGCTGGTGCCCTGATCTTGATCATTTTACTTCTTTCCATTGTGAGCTGTTGTTTAAAGAAAAAAGGAAAGAAAAAATCACAGGGTGATATCAAGGAGACAGGCCGGGCATCAACACAAGGAACTGAAGATGTAGAAGCAGATTACATCAGAACTACATTTGACCCACAAGACGAGACACAAAACGAAAGTCGACCAGAAAACTGCCGCCGAGCTTTAATGCCACCGTCTCATATTGCAAGAGACAGCGAGACTGAGGAATTAGAAGACGCCGAGCCGTTTGGAAGAAGCCATCAAGATCTCAAGAAACCATTAAAACAAAAACATCCACTAAATAGAAACAGCCAGAACGAAGAAAATCTATACATGCATCTTATTCCAGAAACCAGACAAGGAAATGAAACGTCTAACTTGACAACAAAGACGTCCAAATGTTCAAGACAAAAAAAGCAAGAAACTCGTGTCATTAAGCCGGGAAGTTCTGCGATATCACGAGAAACAAACAAACCGACAAGCCCACGGACAGACGCTCGTCCATCTTCTGTAGCTTATGTTAATGGTAACCTGGCCAAATTGTATTCTAATGTTCGTTAAAGAACTGAAGGTAGCTTTACACGCTGTAATTTTATTTGTCAATCCGATGTTTCGTTTTCTTGCTACTGCGAGAATTACAATTGGTTCGATTCTGCGTCGTCTGCAGTTCGCAAGCCGGGGAGGGGGTTAGCAGGAATGGTGGGAAACAGGTAGGGCGGGGAACAAGAGGCGGGACAGGGGAGGTGGGGAACAGGAATGGGGGGAAACAGGGAAGGTGGAGCTCGATGACTACGCGGTCTACTTTGCAAGTGCAAGCAACACCGCGCGCGAGCGAAAAAAGGGACAAATTAGGCCCACATATCAGAGTGAATAAAACAGAAAATATGGGAAAAGAAGCACAAATCAGGAACAACCCAATTGTAAATGTCATCCCCAGCTAACATTAATTGAAGACGATTTCTTTTCTTTTGGCCACGTACATATTCTATATCAGTTGTCTGAAGTTGAAATGGTTGAACAAAATCCATGTTTCATGAAACTAATGACGCCTTACAAAAATAAGTGGTAACAGGAGTAGTAATCGGGTCCCTGACTATTCTTCCTGACCAAACACAGTGAAATAATCCTGTATGATAAAAAAAATAATCTATTTGTAATCAGTTTTTTCGTTGATATTTTCTTTTTACTTATGTTATTCAACAAGAGAAAATGAGTCTCTTGTACTCAATTATTGTAACGAGTATTTTAGAATCTAAGAATTTATTTTATTACCTATTTACGGCGGTTTTTGTATAGAGCGGTTCTCATCTGAGTGTTGTGCAGTAATTGGTCTTGTATCACTACGCCAGTCTAAACGATTGGCTTAAAAAAAACTCGGGCCACTTTTTCACCCAATCAGAAGTTGTGAACAGGCTCCTAATAGGCCAAACTAGCCGAGTGTGGTCTAGGGCGACCTTGCGGTAGCCTGTTGCAACATGTCCTCCTCTTTGAATTAACGATTATCGTTAATTGTAAAGTCCCTTCGTTAATTTAGAACACTGTTTCCCAGGACATTTCAGAAAAGAAAAAAAAAATCATATTACTTGGACCGGATTTGAACCCGGAACTACCCGGCGCTAGGAACGACTACTTACCACTAGACCACTGAAGCACAAGACGACGGTAACGGTATTTAACTAAATATTTAATAGAATCTTGCATAGAATATCACTGATTTAGCCTAAGCGCAGATTTCAAATGGTTAGCTTTTTGTTAAGGTTTGGTGATCGACCTTTCCATTCACTTTCTAAAATTATTTTTTAGCGAGTAATGATATATGCTTACCGCAGGATGTAGAATAAGCGCATGAATTATACTGTTTAAAAATTGAGATTTGTTCAGCTAGCGACGTGGTGGTCTAATGGTTAGAAGACAGGATTACAAAGCGAACAATCCCAGGTTCGAGTCCCGCGTCCAGACACTTGGGTTTCCTTTTAAACAAGATATGTTCATTTCCCAGAATTCCTATCAAACTTTGAGTGTTCTGAATTAACGATAATCATAAATCCAAAGGGACTTTACAATTAACGATAATCGTTAATTCAAAGAGGAGAACGCGTTGCCTGTTCACAGGCTAAACCAATCATGACTCGCTCACACATGTTTTCCCGCGTTCTGCGTCAGCTACAGACGGGTTTTGACGTCACTATGCTGTCCGTGTCTTTTGTGATTGACTGGAGTAGTTACTTACTGGAGTAATTAAAACGTTCCGCCATTTTGATAACTTTTTATCATCCTGAAGATGAGTAAAACTGGTCGAGACGTCGGTTTTAAAGATATTTTAACCTCGGAAAATCCCGAAAACAATTTATAGATTTTAATAATTACTTTGGTTTTGGTTCTACCACCCTCAATTGAAAACCGTTCTATACAAGAAGACAAGTAATAGTTTTCACTATTATCACAAAGGCTGTCCCCTATAGATTGAAGAACAAGTCTTTTCATTGGTCCTGAGAACACTGGAGAGCAGGCATAACCTGACAATAAAGGTAGTGTTTACAGTCGGCGAAGAATGATAATGAAAATAGAGGTGCCAGAGGTTTTACAGGAGATGAAAGGTCTGTAATTTATTTTAAATAACAATAAACTCACCAAGTTTTGCTTAATATAGGATTAATATTCATGCATGTAGATTAAGAAAGTAGAAAACTAATCTATCAATTTGTCTGTTCATTATTTTTGTTGTCCTGTATGAAGGGCCCTCTCATAATCTTTCATGGGCAAATAAATAAAAGCAACAAACCCGGTTTTGCGACAATAATGTTTATCTCTTTTCTTGTAGCGAACTGTTCGCAATCAATTTATTATGACGCGCGTTGTCGCAACAACTGATGAGTAAACCACTGAAAAAAATTCTGATCTTGTTTCGAGGACTTCAATATGCTCTGCACAGTGAAAGCGTCAATAACTAGCTTTCATAAAAAATTGATGGAGTGGGTTTCCAATCGTCAATGTTTTTTGGTACGTTGTTCTCCTCGCAAAGATTATTTGCAGTGGGAAAGCTACAGCAAGCACCAGTTCTCTAAATACCCTTCAATTCATGTTCAAGTATGGATCAATAAGCTTCACGCTTTACATTGAGCTTCATCGTATATTTCATTATCATCATCACTTTTTTAAAAGCTGAAATCCTAACAACTTTCTCAAAGACGAATTTAGTCGTTATTTTACATGGAAAAATATACGTTATCATTTTCATTTGCCTTGAGGATTGGTTTTTGTGCACGCGCATCCAACAATCGTTCTTTTTATGACGCAGTTTCAAAAAATATTTTTTCGATTCCAAGCCACCGAACCCGTAATGGTTCAGGAATGTTCCATCACAAAACTAACAGTCCATTTCTTGAGTTCCGTTTCTCGAGTTCGATGTACGCTGAAAAATTCTAATGACCAACTCGAACAAGAGAATGGATCTCTTCGACACAGCCCGCCTTTCTGTTGTGTACTGAAAGTATAATACTCCGAGATCCGGTCAGTGTAAAACGAAGACTGCGGCTGCGGAGCGCGCACCAAGCGCAAACTCATTACCAGTCTCTCTCTTTTCGAAGAGACCGTGGAAAAGAGGTTGGGGTTGGATCGGTGTAGCGATGGCGAACTTCGTGCTCTCATAACTCTATACTTTTTTTAAATGTAAAAAGCCCACACTTAACAAGATTAGACAGAAGAAACATTTCTGTCAACTTTCATCGATAGTTGGACAATTGTGAAGATAGAAATGTTGTCTTGTGACGAACTTCGAACTAGTAATGTATCAACCTGATTCAAGGATAAATCATAATGGGATTTTAATTTTTTTTTCAATTTTAAGTCGAAAGTACAAAAATCAACATGAAGAAATAAACTAAAGCTCGATTTTAAAACTATCGAAGAGAAAAAAAAATTAAAAATTCTGCACTCCCCGGCGGGGAATCGAACCCCGGTCTCCCGCGTGACAGGCGGGGATACTCACCACTATACTACCGAGGAAGTAGTTACGGTTAGGAGTCAAATTAGCATAGCATATTGTTTTAAGTATCCAAGTTTTGCTGTGATGCTTCCTGTTTTGGCATTGGTTCTCTACACAGTTATAGAAAAACAAATGTAACCTCGCTATAATCTTTTTTACCTTTTTCGTTTAATCTTCCAAACCTACATATGCTAAGCGAAACTGTCCGCGATTCTCGTCCACGATTCTCGTCATATGTTATGTGAGGAAAAAGATTTTTTACGGCGACCTTTTCGCTTTTCACAAAAAAGAGGAGATTTAGTAATTTAGTAAGTTAGGTGAAAACCCTCTGCACGCATAATCTCTTTTCACACGGTAGCTAAGCTACAGTTTGTAAGCCCTGATTTTTTTTTACAAAAGGAAACTACTATCTGAAATGTTTGAAGTCTGCTCTTGTCAGTGAAGACTCGAAACTGTTTAGTTCAGTTCAAGAGGATATCAAGATTCCCCCCAAAATAAATAACAATTTATTTCCGAGGATGGAGACAATGCGAAGCGAACGATACCCCCAGAGCCACTACCGAAAGAGGGCCTGATCATTATATTTTGCCAACATGTCTAGGCAGGGATGGGTCCTCAGTGGATAAATCTCGGTATTTAAACAAAACGGAATACACTGTAATAAGAAAATTACAGCGAGACGCTGGAACTGGGAAGAAGATAAGAGCAGCTGTAGGGTCGCCTTTCTACGACAACGACAAAGAAAAGGCAGGGTTTTTTTTTTTCTGTATACCGCAACAATCACCGGTCATTTTGGATTTGTGTTTGAGGAAAACTCCGTCAGGAAAGTCACACGATTATCATGACGCCATCTTTTCGAAAAGCTCCGTTTTCAAAATGTCTTCTGTCCACACGTAAACAAAAAGCCAGGGTTTTCAAATTCCTCCGGTTTGAAGAGCGTTTTCGAAATTCTTCGTTTTCGTGACGGACTAGTGTGGACGGTAGGCTTAGGAACAAAGCTACGTTTTCAAATTCCTCAGGCGTAGTGTGGACTGGCGTTAGATTAAGATGTCTCGTAAGTATTGTTCGAAAATACAAAAATACAAAAGCAAAATGTTAAGAAACAGTGCTCAGGATGTATCGTAACTTAAGAGAACTTCGTAAATTGAGCCCATGATATCCTGTGATGTTAAATCACTGACCCGATGTGGCTGGACTTGTAACTGAACATGGGTAAACAAATTACCTAATCACAAACTTTTGGTAGTTTTCGGCCGCCCGCCTAAAGTGGCCTAAGATACGATAAGTATTACACCGCCCCCGTTCACGTGTTTGGTCTATTTATTGCAATCATTCAATCTCGCTTAATTTAATGTAACTACTTGTCAATGGATTATCAGACTAATGAGAGATGAAAATATAAATACGACATAGCTAAAACGAATTAAAAAGATTTTTCGCCCACTTCTGGTTCTTTTCTTGTATACACTACACTTCTTTAACCCGGCGAATGTCTCGGTAGATCACCAACACTAGGGGAGTGTGTATGTGTGGTGTGTGTGTGTGTGGGGGGGGGGGGGAGGGGGGCGAGAGTGGAGGGTGTGTTATCCACTGGATATCGTCATTCATCCTTTCAACAAATGGAAATTCCTTATTGGCTTTGGAATAGTCACATTATCGAGATTCATTCTCACAAGGCAAAGTTAAAGCCCTCTGGAACTGTTCAATAGACAGGGTCTTCAATAGCTTTCATTTGAATGGTCACACACTCAGAGTTTCAGTCACTGACTTGAATTTACACTCGGACTTGCTCGACTTTGTACTTAGCTCAGGTTGCTAGGCAACGTCTCATCAGCTCACGAGAAAACTCGCGGGAAGTATTCGAACTGTCTAATAATTGCTCAACACGAGTCAGAAACTTACTTAAAGGACACTTAGTGACAGAACGGTTTTCCCACTAGTTAGGTACGTTAATAAAATGCTAAGCTGAGAAGTAAAATTTGATTCATCGATACAGATAAATAAGTAATCACATCTCGCTGCATCAGGGTGGCGTTACATCTGGTAGAGAGTTTGTAAGAAGTGGTGACGTGCCTCTGAACAGGAATCCAAAACCTTGTTAGGTCTGGAGAGAAAACAAAAAAAAACTGCTATTAAAACTGCACTCAAATCACTCTGTCCAATCACAATAAACACAAATAACATAACCGACCAATCACAACGCAAAGAAAAACCATGCCACCAGTACCAAACGCGAGAAAACATGTAGCCTGGATTGCTTTCCATTTGTCAGAATAAACCGGTTGGGGTGGAGGTTGAATAATTGCAAGGTTTTTTTCAAAAATTTACAAACCAACCGAACGAGATGGCCCATACCAGTTACAATTTGATTTCCCTTCATTGTTTTAGGCTGATGAAAGACTAAAAACTGAAAAATGTAGCAAATGATAAGGAAATTTCCGCCGTTCCGTTCCGAACGGAAAAAGAGGACTGTTCTATTTAGCTTTCAACTGAAATTTGAGGATTTTTTGGGGACTGAATGGTAAGTACTCCTGCTAAGCGCGGAAAAACATGTAGCCGGTATTGCGCGCGCAAAATAAACATACACTCAGCTTTTAAGCGCGGGAAAACGCGACAAGCCAGCCAAGCCATGTTTGCTTCCTGATTGGCCAACTAATATGTTCTCTGATTGGCTGCAGGGCAGTTTATGAAGCGATTACGATTGCACCAAACATAAATTTCAATATACTTACTTTGACATAAAGGCGACAAAAAATGATTTAAGGTGTCTCGGGAAATAAGGTTGCTTGACAGCATGATCTAAAGCCTTTAGGGGACCAGAAATTTCTTTGACATGCTCAATCTTTTCCTCGCCCTGCAAACACAAATAAGATTTTTCTTCACCGCAAAACCTATGTTAGAATGCAGTCCTTGGGATAAAAATATCGTTGGGGGAAACCATGTAAGCTCTCCCTCTTCCTCTCGTGTCACCCCCTCCCCATTCTTTCCTGAGACTTGCCACCTTTCAATGAAACAAACAGTTTGGTTTGAGTACCTTGAGAAGCCCCATATGAACTAACAGGGAAGAGATAAGTCCCTCTTCTTTGCAGTCAGCCGATTCAAGAGCAGGCTTCAAAATAGTATCTGAAACAAGATAGTGCTGAAGTCACTACAAAGGTACTACACAGTGCTGATACACTATCACAGTCTGGCAAAGGAGTAACGTTTTTGATGGAACTTGAGTTGGTCTGCGCGAGTTGACACTGCAGGTAAATAATGTGGGGAAATGTTGGGAAAATTAGTATAGTTATGCAACTCCTTTTGCTCGAGCTTTCATTATGATTTCTCATTTATTATATGACGGAGAAAATAACAAACTGGCCTGCAGTAATTTGCAGTGCAGTGCAAATTCAACTTAAGCGATAAATTGGTCTGCTACCAGCCAATCACATTCACATTGAAGTACTTTTCTCAGTTTTATAATAATACCAATGGAATCGATCTTTGATTAATTAACCTGCACATTCCACGAGTGCGTCTTTATTATCTTTGAGTGCCACACAGGTCTGAAAGAAAGGGAGAAGATATCGTAAATCTTTAAGACTAATAAAATCTCAGAAAGTTGTTGTTGTGTAAGATAAGTAAAGTGGAACCTCTTCACAACGGCCGAGGAGGCCGTTAGTGGAGGTTCGACTGGACACTACCCAACAGTTTCTGTAGAAACTAATGCCTTTGTTATTTCTGCTAGCGTTGCAATGGATACTCACCGATACGAAACACTTCGCAACTTTATTAGTGTCTTGCAGGTCATCCTGTTAAAATACAAAGCAGAACACGTCAGCTGCAGAAAGAATGAACGAAACACAGTATTCGCATTTGACCAATCACATAACGCAAAGAACCAATCGGAACTTTAAGCACAAACATGCAACTTGCAGTGCCAGGCGCAGGGAAAACATTCAACCCAGAAAAACAGAAAAACTCTTCCAAGCGCGGGAAAACATGTAACAAGTGCCAACCATGCCCGGGGAAACACGAAACCAGTGCCAAGCTCCGGAAAACATGTAACCAGAGTCAAGAACGCCTTATCGAAGGTTAGCTCCAGATTAACAAACAAAGCAATTATCCAATAAACTATCAAATGTAATATTACACACCTTGAAATACTCCGCTAATAACGATTTCCTTTGTGTGCTTGGAATAGTCTTAAATTTTTCCAAAGACGGTGAGTTGACAAAATCTTGGACGACTTCCATGCTCACCACCTTTATAAGAAAAAAAAGACAAAAAAATAAACAAATAATTAAATAACATCATTTTAGAACCCAAAAGAAAAAGAGATGTCGAGAGTTGATTCTTAAATTTTCTTTTGTAAGCAAGAACTAGTGCCCAGGTGACACCAAAGTTATAGGTTGTATTTAAGGACATACACTACGGTTTCCCGGATTTTTCAGCACTTTTTCGTAAGCCACTCGCTTAAAGGTGAACGCGAAACCCAGACACGAGAGTCTGCTCGCTTAAATTCTCGTAGCATCAGCTAGTGGTAAACATCTCCGCTGTTCACAAGAAAAACTTGATTTCCAATCGCCTTGTGAAATACTTTGATCCATATTTTCAACTTGCCTGGAATTATTATATTTTTTACATTTTGCAGTGAAAACAAGATTCCAAAAAGAAGGAACTAGTTACATTGGAAAAGACGGTCTGTATGCAGCTCTCCCCTCAGTTGAGCCCTTGGGGGTTAGCTAGTGAGAGGGACAGAGGGAAGAAGAATCATCTTTCCCCTCTCCCCTGTCTAAATATCATGCAGAAAGCCTACTCCAAGGTTTGGATTCAGCAATGTACTTTCTGGATGTTTTCTTTGCAGCCCCTATGAACTGGGGCCTAATTAATAACAATATTTACAAAGAAGTCGTTGCGTGGTGATGGACTATTGTTTATAGTCGGAAATCTGTCTGGGTTCGCAGGCTCACTATCAACTATAATTTGGTTTTATCAACTGGGTTGATAATGTGAATTGTCCACCGTAAAGAGATTCGGAAGCTGCATGATATTTAGACAGGGGAGAGGGGAAAGAGGATTTATCAGCTATTCACCAATAAATATTCATTAATAAATGAAGCTGGTCGAAAAAAAAAACACTGTTCAACATTCTTCATGTTTTTATCAGTAATATAGACTCGATTATACTGCTTCTGTATATAGCTTATATTCCTTGTTTTATTTTTATTTTTATCTTACTTTATCAAATATGTTGTCATGTATTCTCTGAAAAGCCTTTTTGGGACGAGAATAAAGTTTGTATGTATGTTAATAATTATTGTGTTTGATTAATAAGAGCGATTTTCAATTGAGCGCCATGAAACCAAAACCAAACCAATTACTTACCAATTGGACAACTCAGCCAATCTCAAAAAGGTAGTAAAACCAACACCAGAGTTATTGCCTGATTATTTTCGACACTCAATTAAAAACCGCTCTACTGTACGAATGTAATTAGACAATATTGGACTCCTAACATTCAAATGGGAATGTCTGGAAAAGAAAAATTCTCTTCTGGAATATAAATTTCATAACATCACACTTTTTATCTTGCACTCTTTAATGTTTCATTCAAACATCCTACCTATTGCTAATTTCAAGACATCACAAATAGATCTATTTGCTCACTGATACCACTACACAAATAAAACCCTATGAAGTTAAGGCATGAAATTCCAAGGTGAAATTAATCATTTACGCAATAACAACACAATGATGAAAAAATGATAAAAGGACTAAAAGTTCTTGAAAATTCATTTTAAATAGTGAATATTTGCATAATTTAATTGCATTTGCATAAAGCAAAATTATACTGTGATGTGATTGTGGAGCAACATTAAATAACGAAATTTAAAACAATTTACAAGTCAAGTTTTTTATCTAACTACAATATTGTATATTAAGTACTAGTTACAGGTAAAATAATGTACAAATATTAAGTGCACGTCTGATTTAAAAATTGCCATGAAATAGAGCAGTTTCCAATACGACGCATTTGACAATGAAAATCTCTTTTTGCCGAGTTCCTTATTCTGCATTAGTCCATGAAACATGCAGCATTCAGTAACCAATCAGAGCAGTCTTCTACTTTTCAACCAATCACAAGTAAACCTGTACTTGATTAAAATTGTGACCTGGCTTTTTCCAGCACTTGACACCAGCTCCATTTTTTCCCATGCTTTGCTTCAGTTTTTCATCGGTTCACTGTTCACACTTAAAATGATTGGCCACAGATGAAATTTCTCTGGTTTGTTTTTACAGTCTGTAGTGATAATTTTGGAAACCACTCTGTACACTGATTTCTTTGAATGATTTATCTACAAAGGCCTGTACAAATAGTCAAATAGTTCATGCTGTGACGTGATGCCTTATTAAAAGCCACAATATTGACTAAATATTATTTTATCGACAACTGCTATCAGCAAATAAATAAAAATAAAATTATTTCTCAACAAGGTAAAATTGAGTTCATTGAAAACCACAATTCGGCGGACTTGTACACAAGTCACATGTACTGACTCCTAATCATGAACTTTTTCCTTCTTTATGGGAATCGTCTGTTGGCAAGTTATGTCCCTGTGTAGGGTGCAATGAGAAAACTTATTAGCGCTATGAAAATTTAACACCATGTTTTTCTGTTTTGGAGTTAAAAAGGAAGATTTAAAGTTAGAGCTACCTTCTACAGCCTAATAAACAGTATCAGATCAATGTACTTGAAATGACCTTCATTGGAATGGTCTTACAACTTGCTTATGTACAATATTAATTGACTTTATTTATTTAGTTTTTAAACACTGTGCATGGCCTGTGTGCAGATGTCTCCTGCAGGCTATATCGAGTGCTTCTCTTTACCAAATTTAATTTTAATTTTAAATTTATTTCTACGCTTCGGCATAAAGACAATTTTAGAAGGTATGTGTACGTTTACTGCGTACATTTTTCAATAAGCTTATGATAATAAACCAGAATGGAGAATGATTTTTTTCTTTTACCAGACATGGCATCACGTCACATGCAAAACATCTAAAACATATTACACGGTATAACAATTTATAATAAAGTTAATTACTAATAGCAAAAAACCAACATGTGCAACAGCCGTGTTTAATTCACTGTGTGTGCTGCAAAATGTAAGTTTCAATTCTCAAAACTAAGCATCTTAAATACTCACCTTTATAAGCTCTTTTTCCACTTCTTCATCGTCGCCAAGCAACGGTGACTGTGGCTTAAGACTGACACCTGTCACACTTAAGTTCAACTGATCTGCGGTATCTCCATCGTCATCTTCACTGTCTCCACCTTGCAGCTCATCCTCATTGTCGTCGTCATCATCACCTTCTCCCTCGTCATCACTCATTGAGCCTAAAGTATCAAGCCGACCCTTAGAATCAAGCCAGTTCCTCACTTCTTCGATTCCATCTTCTCCTATGCTATTCCCTGTAAAAGAAAAAAGATTCTATCAGTATTACTTCTCCTTTCATTAATACATGAACTCTGCTCAATCAACAGTTCTGCATTTTACCACTATCAATCTTCCTTGCGGGCCTCTCACAAAACAGAAGTTTACTTCACACCTCTGAGTTTTGATTGGTAGATTTGAATCCACTTTCCGTTTCTTTTTTCCAGGTTTGTTGGTTGTTGTCATAATTATGATTGATGGCAGCCAAAAATGCAAAATTTTGTCATTGCGGGCTTGAACTTCAGAGTTCGGGGGTTTTCCAAAGGCACAGTAACGTCCATTTAAACGTCCCAACCAATACGGTGAGGGGATAATCCCTGATTGGGGTTATTCACCAGTTAGTGACACAGGCTACTGCTGAATGTAACAGAATATTGTGAGGTCTTTCAACAGGAATGGTACACTTGAACAGTACACTAGTCAGATACTCTAAAAGCACCGAGCCACGGGAGAGTTGTGACAGCATCTCAAAATATTGTTAAAGTGTTAAACTTAAATGTATGTGGTATTAAAGGAACATGTTGCATGCACAAGTACAGCTGTTTCAAGAATCCTTGTCCATCCTATGTAACAAATACTGAAAGGTGTTATGGGTAGTAGTGGTTCACAACTGACTCATCAAAGGTTATGGTATTTCAGAGTGAAGGAAGCAGAAACACAACATAAAGTGTTCACAACTTTTCCTTCTGTCAAACACTACTCACAATCACTTTTGCCATCCAGTCCTCATGTACATGTATGCTTTTTCACTTCTGTAGGACATCCTTTCTCGAAACAGCCGTATATAATACTGACACAAGGTACTATTAACAAAATGTAAGTTTGCAGCTGAAAAAAGTACCATTTAATTCCACTTTCTCCAGAGAGTCTTTACTTGCCAAAGCCTCAACAATTGCTAATGCACCCTCCTTGTTGATCTCATCAAAAGAGAGGTTCAGTTCTTTTAAGTTGTTCAGTGCACTTCGTAAACATCCTGCCAATGCTTTTGCTCCTTCTGTCTTGACTAGGCAGTCCCCAAAATTGATGACCTCAAGATTTGTTAGGCTTGGTAACACCTGCCAAAAAAAAATCAGCTGGTTTATAACTCCAAGAGAATGTTCAGTTCCAGAAAAATCCATACCCCCCCCCCTCCCCCAACAGAAGGGATTGGAATTTCCTGGGGATGGGGGGTCTGTAAGACAGCCATATTTAAAGAAACTTAATTCAAATTTCCAGTGGGGTGGGGGGGGGGGGTCCTTAGACAAAATCTCCTCTGTAGGGGAGATATGGAAAGTTTCTAGAAACGGTTATGGTTAGTGTGCTGGACTTGTGATTGAGCATTCCACATTTGAATGCTAGCCATACTGTCCTTGAGCGAGGCACTTTACTCTTACAGGACCTTTCTTTTTTTATCGAGGAGTGTCAAATGGGAATTTAATGCCAGGGGGACTAGAATATAAACAATGAATGCCTTTACCTTGGCCATGGCCACAGCTCCTTGAGGAGTGAATGTGTTGTCATTTAAATTCAAAATCTGTTAATAAAAGGTTGATTAAAATCAAACAATGTCATGTAAACAAACAATTAATACTTGTAAGACTAAAGATCCTGAAAACAATAATGTTAGACATCAATAATTGCTCAGCCAAGGTAAATTGTTTATCTTGGCTGAGCAAGAAACACCTTTTTGACACCATTAACAATAATTTAATTACACACAGAAGATGAATTTTATCTTTGGGTACTGCGGCACAAGCAAATAAAATTTATATCCCTAACCCAACATGTTATGTTCTGTTTGTTATATAGATATTCCTGAAAAATCCAAATTTATTCATTTTAAAATAAAAGCATCAAAAACAGTGGACACCTTAACTGAGATCAGGGCTGTAATGGAAAATGTTTAAATTAATACGACAACCATTCAAAAAAAGGAAGGTTAAGAAAGTGCCATTTTCTGTTAAAGTCAAATTCATCTACAGTAGGGTATGTCATCAATATCTATATACACACATGTACTGGTAATAAAGAACCATTTTGCATAAGACATCACATATTTTTTTCCCAGTCTAGGCTGCCAACCTTAAGGTTTGGATTGGACTTAAATGCTTCAGCCAGTGCTGCTACGCCTTCATGAAGGATTCCATTTTGTGGCATTTGAACCTCTTCTAGTGTTCCTATTGTCTATAAAACAATAAAAAATATGAGTCAGAATAATAATAATTAGACAGTAAACTTATTGTAGACACCTAATTTAAACTCTGATTTTAATAAACAGCAGACAAGCCAAATTTTCTAGTTCATTGAGGAAGTCCTTCATGATATGGGTATAATCCCTGTCAACCTATCAGATGAAATCCTAAAGCTCCAGTAAATGTCAACAGAGGCATAAACTTGATAAAACAAAATCTGAAGACAACTGGAGTTGTGTGCAAAATTTGGGCAGTTGCAAAAATAAACCAGTAAAAATTTATTATGCTCAAATGGGATTTAACCCATGACGTCTGTGATACAGGTGCAGTGCTCTACCAACTGAGCTATCAAGCCAGTGATATACAGTATGAAACATCATATATTTGAACTACGGGAGAAAGATCTAACAACACAAGAGATCTTTGTTGTTTTGAGGCATAAAACAATATTACTTGTAGTACAGGAAAGTGTTTATTTATTTACTTTTTGAAAATTTAAAAAAAAAAACATTTTCCTGTAGACTGATAGCAAGACTTTTTGAGAATGTAGGAATCATGAGAGATTGCTTTGACCAAAACTTGTACTTGTGAAAGTGTGGATCATGTCAGGTACAAATGAATAGCGCACTTCGCAGTTGAACTGCCCAACAGTGGGACATCTTTTGGTCCACAATCCAGGGCCCCATAATAGGTGGAGTCCCAAAGCAGAAGCCTACCTGTTGGACCAACTACTCTTGAATCACATGCTTCATAACATGTGAACATCTATCAAGGGGATTCCGTTTTATTACCATCATGCCCTTATTGTCACATGGAGGCGCGGTCGCCTCAAGGTTAGTGCGCTCAACTCCAGATCAAGCAGTCAAGGGTTTGAGCCCTGGCCAGGGACATTGTGTGGTGTTCTTGGGCAAGACACTTTACTCTCACAGTGCCACTCTCCACCCAGGTGTATAGATGGGTACCGACAAATTTACTGGTGGGAGTAGCCCTGCGATGGACTGGCATCCAATCTATGGGGAAGTAGAAATACTCCTATTTGCATTATACTACAGAAACTGATATAAGCTCTAGCTTTATGGGTCACTTGCCTTGTATGAAGAACTTACCTTATATTGTCACAAGACTAGTTGCTATGGGTTATACACCCCTTACCTTGAATGCTGATGCTAATGATTTGGCTCCTGGGTTTTCCAGTCGATTTCTGCCTGATATAAATACTTGAAGCTGTAGCGGGGTTCCTTCTTCTGAGCTTGTTTTGTGACACTCAATCAGAGCCTCTGAAAGAATCTTTAAACAAACAAAGAAACATTTACATTACACATTGGCAATCAGTACAAGCTATTAGCCTGGCATATGTATGTGGCTGGGACGAAAAAAATCCTTGTAAAGAGGTGGCTGGTTTTGGAGGTAAACACTCACTGCACCTGTTGTTAATCCCTGAACCTTTATCTGTATGTTGCATTCCGCCTTTATTCAAAGTACTTTCATGTTAACCAATTCTTGAATTTATTGGCAATATGATTTGGGTTTATCAACTGAGTTGATAATGTGAGTTGGCCACCGTAAAGAGATTTGAAAGGTGACGTTTCAAGCGTTAGCCCTTCGTCGGAGCGAATCTTGATTTGGATTCACCCCGATGAAGGGCTAATGCTCGAAACATCAGCTTTCGAATCTCTTTACGATGGCCAACTCACATTATCAACTCAATTGATAAAACCACATAATCTTGTAATACTCCCCACCAATGCAGCACCACAGTTTCTTTAGAAACTTACCCCCTTTATTTATTGGCAATTAATCTACTTAGCCAATATCTCCTAAAAAAACAACACCAAAAGGAATTAGAAATAAGCCTCTCACCTTTCCTCCGCCAACGCCAAGTCCATTGTTATTTAACCTAAGCGTTTTTAACGAGTAACAAGCCCGACTTGTGAGCAGTTTTACACAGGCTTTCACTCCATCAGGACCAAATGCATTGTCACTAAGATCCAACTCGGCAAGTTTTGCATTTGCTGCAATGACACCATCACTCAAGTGCCCCTAGAGTACAAAAAAATAACAGGAGCTGTTTCATAACAACAACAAAATCTGTTTAACTAGTATGTGGTTATTTTATCATTTATTACAGTTTAAGGGAGCAAACAAAACCAAAAATTTTCCAGTTTGCCTAGCTGAAACTATGATGTACAATGTTGTATAATTCTGGAAGGCATTCTTACTAACCCCTAGAGTATTTATTACAAGCATGATTAATTAATTTGAAATTAAATTAATGTGATCATTAAATGTTTCATCTCTTACAGAATGTCTGTAATTTCAATTTCCTCAAAATTGGGATAGAACTCACAAGCTCCAAGCTATCAGAGAAGATTTTTTTTGCACGCCTGCAAACACTGCAAAAGTCACCTTCGCAAACCTCTGATATATCCCACTATCAGCAGCACAAAAGTGGATAGTGACATCTATTTATAGTCAATGTACCTTTGAAATCAACTAAACTAACTGAAATGTATGCCTGATTCTAGTGTCAAAGGTATCTTTTATTAATGAATAAATAAAACAAATAAATAGATTAAAATATTTAGTCAGGAAGCCACATCACGGTCAAATTGGAATTTGAAGATGTTGGTTTTTGTAGAGGGAGGAAAACCGGAAAACCTCGAGAAAAACCCTTGGAGCAAGGCGAGAACCAACAACAAACTCAACCGACATATAGCACCGGGTAGGAATCAACCCTAGGTTGCTTTTGTGGTAGGCGAGTGCTTTCACCACTGCACCATCCCTGCTCTCCAAATATTTTGCTATGAAGCTTTGACCTGCATGGGTAGGTACCTTTGACTTGAAGGCATAAAGACAAGATAATACAGCAGAAGATATTTTCTAAAAGCTTAGGATTTGGATAGGTCATAAGTCGATCACATTGTTATATGGTAATATTGTAAATCGTATATATACAAGGATTCAATCTTGTTTGAGGTCAAATGATCATGAAATTTTATTTGATGCAAACTGTCAAATGATCCCACTTTACTTACCAACGCCAGTGGAATTTCAGATCTCAATCTTCCAGTAAATATATCACTCCATAATGCTCTCTAAGATAAAAATAATAATATTATTACATGTATGTTACAAATCATGGTATATTGATTAACCAGCAAACTGGTTGTTATTAATACTACAATAAAATATTACTAGTTACTATATCTTAGTTTAATTGATTGCACACCTCTAACTCTGGTCTTGCTGCAAGTGCTCCTCCGATTGCCTCTGCAGCTTCTACACCAATGGTGTTGCCTTCTAAGCACAGTGCCTGAACATCCTTACTGGCTTTAATTGCATTAACAACCTCTGCAGCTGTAATAGGAGAGAATTCAAACGTTGAAAGAATTTTCCTGTTTCCCCTGGTTCTTGACACCCTGGGAATTCCGCTTCTTGCTCTTTATTCTTGAGCATCTGAAGACTTCCTACCCCAACATATCCCTGGTCTCCACCCCATGTCCTTTATCACTGGCTTCCTGTCTTTTAATCCCTTAGATTCCCTTGTCTTTCTCCTTGGTGAGAGATGAGAGAGAACCACTGCTTGCAACTGCTTGATTTCCTATAGTGCATGAGCAAGCTACGTCGGCATGTTGCATGAGTTAAGCTTTTTTGCATGAAATGTGACAAACCTATGTCAGTGCAGTGATGCCAACTGTAATTTTGCAGCAATCACAGGACAGCAAATATTGCTGGCAGTCTCGCAAATGGACAGCATTTTAAATCCTATCTGTCATGTATAAACTTGTCAAAAACCAGCATTTTTAATTCAGGGTACATTCCTTTGGGGTGATCCAGATCACTTGGATCCAATGAATCCTCACCCAGAGTAGATTCTGAATAATCTTGCACCACTGATCCTGTACCCAGACCATGCCAAAAGGAACACACCCTTAAACGTTCCTGGTTGTTAAGCAGTTGCAAAAATAGTGAGCAGAGGTTCCCTCTCATCTCTCACCGACCAGAAAGCGATGTTAATCTCTGTCTCGCAAGGTAGTTCCGCCACACAAGAGGTTTCCCTCCAACATACACACGTATCTTCAATAATAAGATTAAAAATCTTAGCTCGCTGCTCACCGTTTTCCCCATGAATTTAGCCACGGGGTTAAGTCACCTTACAATTGTAAGAACTATTACTACATTAACTGTTAGAAAACTTTGGCTTACCATCTTCTGCGGAATTTAACTTGAAACTTTTCCCTTTGAAACTAACAACGTTGACTTGTTCAACTTTAGTTTTTGCCAGCAAATCTACAACACTTTGGACTTCATCTTTTGATTCGGTCATCTTGGGAAATAGCCAGTGGAAATATATCTATTTTTGTCTAAAAATAACTTAAGACCTCGCTAGAATATGAGCTTAAAAATTAAGGTAAGGTAAGTGTTTTACCATGTGCAAAATATGTGATCTCAACGTTCAATTCGCCGGCTGAGGTGTTAATGACTCAAGAGAGGGGTCTGGAAGCCAGCGCACTTGCGCATACTTTTTAAAAGTCGTTAAAAAGTAGTCATTGCGGGCTCGCAGAAGTGTTGCTTGACCAGACGGAGCCCAAACACCCAATCAGCATTAAAATAAATACTACTGTTATTCAGCTACGTTCCTGTGTCTTTTTGAGTCGTTTAGAAAGGGTTTGAATGAAGCGAAGGCGGTTTACAATTATGACGCTCCGATTATGTCTCAATTTTTTTTTTTTTTTTTTTTCAAAGCAGCAGACGAGATAATATTTGAAAAAAAAAATTATGACGCTCCGATTATGTCTCACACAGCAGTACAAAAACTGACAAGACTATACAGGAAGATATGGAAGGAAGAGAGAATATCAGATAACTGGAAGAAAGGCATCATCGTCAAACTACCAAAGAAAGGGGACTTGAGCGAATGTAAAAACTGGAGAGGAGTGACACTGCTACCAGTAATGAGCAAAATCATGGGCCGAATCATAATCGATCGGATCCAATGGAGAGTGGATGAGGCCCTCAGAAAGGAACAGGCGGGATTCCGTAGGAATAGGAGCACAGTGGAGCAGATCTTCGTTCTCCGCAACATCATGGAGCAGGTGAATGAGTGGAGAGCGACGCTGTACACACACTTCATTGACTTCGAGAAGGCCTTTGATTCGATCCATAGAGAAAGCTTGTGGAAGATCATGAAGTCGTACGGCATACCTGAAAAGCTGGTGAAGATGGTTAAAATCATGTATGAGGATTTTGAGTGTACGGTAATGGATGACGGGGAACAGACGAGGTGGATCAAGATCACGACGGGAGTCAAGCAAGGGTGTGTTATGTCAGGATTTCTCTTCCTCATAGCAATAGATTGGGTGATGAGAAAGACGACACACGGGCATAAGAATGGAATACGATGGAACTTCACCAGCGTATTAGAAGACCTTGACTTCGCAGACGATATTGCTCTGATCTCGTCGAAGTACGAGCATATACAGAGCAAGACGGATCGATTGGTGGAGAACGCTGGGCGTGTAGGACTGAAGCTCAATGTGGCAAAATGCAAGATGATGAGATCGAATGCAAGATGGCAGGACAGGGTCAAGATTGGAGAAGATGAAGTCGAAGAAGTGGAAGAATTCGTATACCTCGGAGCAACGGTCAGGAAAGATGGTGGTGGAACTGAAGATATTAGGAACCGACTAAATAAAGCAAGAAGGGCGTTCTATAACCTAACCAAGATATGGAGGTTACGGAGCATAGGACGCCAAACGAAGATCAAGCTGTTCAAGACGCTAGTACGCCCAGTACTACTCTACGGATGCGAGGCGTGGAAAATGACAAAGGTGGAGGAAAAGAAGATGGACGCATTCCAGTTTGTGTGCCTCAGACGAATCCTCGGAATTCGGTGGCCACAGAGAGTGAGCAACAAGAGGCTAGGGGAAATTACAGGAATAAATAAGACCAGTGATGAGATCCGCAGGAGGCGCTGGAACTGGATCGGGCACGTCTTGAGAAAAGATGCAACCGACAACTGCAGGGTAGCGTTAGGGTGGCAATCAGAAGGGAAACGGGCAGTAGGTCGACCAAAGACCACGTGGAGACGAACCGTGGAAAATGAGCGAAAGAATGAAGGGTGGAACAGCTGGAGAGAAGTCAAAGTCATAGCGGAAGACAGAGTGGGTTGGAAGACGAGGGTTGCGGCCTTATGCGCCTCCTGGCGCGGAGAGATCTAAGTGCTAAGTAAGATTATGTCTCAAGTTTTGATTAACGTCGTTAACTATAACTCTCATCAGGGGAGAGAAGGAGAAAAGAGACAACGGATGAAACTAATGTGAGACCAGTTTTATTTTGGTGCCTAATTCTCTTGAGACAGGACAAAATCGGTTAGAATTTCAAATTTCGATTTATAAACCAGTTAATATTCAGGTGAAGTTGGATTTGTTCGCTTGGGCGTCTTTTCTTTTCATCTTATTTTCGAGCGGTATTTAGACGGCTAGATTTTGGCTGATCTGTGACTACACGTGACTGGGCCGCGCCGGAAGTGCTTTTAAACTTGTGAGCATATGCTTCGTCAAAGCAGACTCTTTTATTACGTTTTGACAGCCGCGTGCGTCACAAACATTATTTGCGCGATAAATATTCCGGTCTTGTGACAGTGTTTTCCTGGTGTAAATAGAGTTCCAGCAGTAGTAGTAGTAGTAGTAAACTTTATTTCAACTCGGATTAAAGAGTAGCGCATAGTGGCAGTGTTAGTGGAATCTTTTTTTGTTTTTTGTTTTTTTGAGCGACGTGCAGTGCGATCCCAGGAGAAGAAGAAGAAAAAAGTGGTTTTTGTTTCAAGCTCGTATAGAGAAAATATATGACATCCGTTTCTAGCATAACGAACTGCATTAAACCAAAATTCAAATTTTGAATTTACCAAGTTTAGGAAAATCTTCACTGACGCGCAGCCTGGAGCCGTGAAAACATAGGTATTCTCTGGCTAAAATATATTTATGTTGTCTGCAAAAGTTTGTTTTTTTTAACTGGTAAAATACCTAGCAAAAAAAAAGGAAATAGAAAAATACAGAACATAAGCTGCCTCACCAGTAAACAACGTTGAAATTGTATGTTACTGTTGATAAAGGATTTGCTCTCGGCGTGGAAATTGCAGTTAAAGATGAGAGTTAGAGCGGTTTTCAATTGAGTATCGTAAAACCAAAACCAAAGTAATCGCTCTAGCCAATCACAGAGGACATAAACAAGACAGTGAACCAATCAAAACTCGAAGTAATTGCATGTGGCTGACGCAAAGCGCGGGAAAACGCGTGCGCGTGAGTCAAGATTGGTTTTGGTTTTACTTGTGATTGGATGAAAAAATGGCGCGAGTTTTTTAGACTAAACCAATCGGGTGGCGTAGTAAGTGCAAAACCAATTACTATTCGACACTCAAATGAAAACCGCTCTAATAGTTATTAAGGACGTTAATAGAAACATGAGATTTGAGTCTTTTAAAAGAGATTTGAATGAAGCGAAAGCGATTTACATTTCCGAATATTATCTCGACACAGGAACGCAACTAAATAACAGTACATTTATTTTTACTGTCGACAGAGTATTTGGGCACCCTGTGGTTTGACCGATATCTGACCATATGTTTTAAAAGAGTTTCGTTGTTAAAATCTAAAAACGATCTCTGGCTAAAATGCTTAAAAACTACGAGCTTTCGACTGCCCGACCTGCAGTTGGCATTCATTTTACCTGCAATGGCATTCATTTTACCCGTCGAAGACTGCAGGTCGGGCAGTCGAAAGCTCTTAGTTTTTAAGCATTTTAGCCAGAGATCGTTTTTAGATTTTAATTATGTCTCATCCTGGCTGCGGCCCTTCAATATTTTTAAGTTTCGTTGTTGTCTTTACTGGCTGGAGTACTGTGGGAAAAGCTGGTGCAAGAAAGAAAAATTAGAGCTAGCCGGGTATTTTTTTGTACAGCAAAGTCAGGATTTCCAGTTAAATTAAATTCAGTTATCAATGGTTACTATGCGAAAATTGGCCTCCTTTCTAGACCTTTCTAAAGCGAGTTATTTTTGAATATCAAACAAATCGCCTCCACAAGCGTTTTCGTTTTGTTTTCAGCTGTGCACACTCATCATTTCATCCGAAAACGCATACTTTTGGTCCGTTTTTGATGCCTATTGTCAATGGAAAAAAACCCGAAAACGCTGATGGACGAAACAGTTTATGACGCTTGTTTTTGTCACCGTTTTTTAGAAGCCTCCGTTTTCACATGTCCACACTATAAACGGGGCGAAACGATGCGTTTTCAAACGCGACAAGAAATTTGGTAAAAGTGGTGAAGAGTACCTATCTTCACTACCCCTCGCTGGTGGGTGACGGATGGGGAAGGGCTTTATGTAGTCGCTAGCAGAGGAATACTGCACTCTGGCGGCGATACGATGTGAAGCGTCTGTAAGCTACCGTACTGTACTAGTGTGGTGATGAAGTTTATACATAGCCTGCAGCACAAAATGGATCGAGGGCAAAGAGGCTTCGGTCCAAAGAATTCAGTGTCGTTCTTGAGCGCACAGGTGATCTGAGTCATCACCAATTATTTCGTCACTACCTAGTTCAACTGGTTTAGCCTTGAGCTGCTTTTCTTTTCGGCCAGTACGTAAGCACAATATCCTGAAGGTCATCACTCAAGTACGCAAATTTGTCTGGCATAATACCTCTAATGACGTCTAGGCCGATCTTGAGAGCGTGCGGACTTTAGACCGATTGTGTCACATGATTATCATCCAGGAAAGTTGTCAACAAACCCACCTGAGCGACAAGACTAATTGGATGTTGACGCGGGGACAAGAAAAGTATTTTTGCGTTACATAACATAGAAAGAAAGACCAAGGTTGTAGCGGTCCAGAGTTCTGAAAGGAAAGGTAAGAATGTAATTCGAAATGTAACCAACAAACCAACCGTTCGCCAACGACCTGTCGTAATCATGTAAGCTTGGTCCTTCCCGCGCCGTGTTCGCTGAAACGATAAAGCTTCGCGCTGTCTTTCGTTCTCTCGACGAAACTGTAAATTGGCAAAGAATATGGTGGCATGAAGAATTCAGGCACTATCTTTTGTTAGTTCTCGTCTTCATTTGGTGGTTGTAAAATGACTGTAAAGCTGTGTAAAGGAAAATGGCGGAAAGTTGTCATTGAGCTTATGTTTTGACTGTTGTCCAAATAAACGAAGTCAGATCATGTGCTGATATTTGACATATTGTGCTTGCAGTACTAGAGATACGAGAGTTCTATAAAAATAATTTAAACCTTCATACTCGGAAATTCAAACAGATGAAAGCGTAAGATTATTTGACCGTATTTGAATGGAAGATTTTGCTCTCAGCTCAGCCTATAAACTTTAAATTATGCAGGTAAGATTTAACTAAGTTAAATCTATCGCACTATTGTTAATGATCAAAGGGTGGACAGATTGAGCATTCGCGAGTACGGTAACTCATCGCTGGTAACGTGCTGTTAACTTTTCAGACGTTAAACCTTTGCTGATATTTTTTAGTGTATTGCGGATTTTTCATCGTATCCTCCCACACTACGCCCCAAAGCTCAATGTTCATTACCAGTCTCTCTCATTTTGCTTGTTGCATGCATGATTGCATGATTTTCGGAAAAATCACTCAAGGATGCTTATAGTTTTTTGATTGTGTGCAAACCGATTTTGAAAACCGTGTGATGGTGCGAGCTCTCAAAACTCTACACGAAACTCGGAAATTCACTAAAAGCGACGAGACTACCTTTGTAACCCCTATTATTTTTTTGGCCTTCAGAAGATTCCTCTGGACAAATTTCATGTACTGTCAAAGTTTAGGAAATTTTCACTGAAGGAAATGGAAGAAAATTGAAATAAAAGCAAAATATACACTGTACACAGCCTATCTTTAGAGAGTTTTAATTCCAGGTAAAACCCTGTTAATTTAACAGTGATGGTTCAAAAGAGTAGTTTTGTCTTTCAGAAGTTTATTTTGAAAGACTTAGAGAGGTGCGATTAAGAGCAATACAAAAATTCCCGTGGATAGTGGATACTAGTGGGCCCTAAATGAACAGCAAATAGCCATATGGAGCCACCTTAAGGAGGCTCGAAAAGGTTTTTCGTTGCTATATTGCTTGTGAAACGATGGAAGATTACAAAGAAGGATGTTTAATGGTGTGGGCAAACTATATGTCTCCTTGCAACTCTATTATTGGGCTATACTTTAAGGGTACTTGTGACGTCATATCAGTTACCATGGCAATGCACAAGGTCCACAAAAGCTTCCTCTAAATTTCAGTTTTTGTAAATTATCTGAGAAACTAATTCGGTGACCTACCATTTTTATCTCTTTGTTGGAAAGTTCCCTAAATTCTTTAACTTTTCAGACAGTATGGAAAAATTCTATCTAGTAGAATTAAATATATTTAAAGAAACGCGTTTTATGGCTTACAGAAAATTCCACTGGATAATTTTCCCCGAAACTTTTATATCTGAAATGCCATCGCGAATGGTGCGTGTATGCAAAAAATCAAGATAGGTCACCGAGCGAACTTTCGAGCTATAAACATATGTTTTCCGAAGATTTTATTTCCGGTTGGCGCGATTTTACGCAGCATTAACTTCCGGTGTGCTGATTTTAATACTGATTCCGCTGACGCGTGCATCTTAGTTATTGCGTGTGTAGATTGCGCGCGCGCGTGCAGCTAAAAACCCTTTCGAGCCTCCTTAACTTAAGTGTAGTGATTATGTGAGAACTGGTTCAGTTTGGTATTTTATGTGATCCCAGAAAAATCTTTACCCATCCTTAGGTAGGTGGAGGGGAGTTCTCAAAAGAATTTTTTTTTAAAAGGAGAGTATGAAGATATACTGGAATTTCCAGAAGGAGAGGGGGTGGTTTCAAACGAAAAAACTCTCCATGGGAGGGGTATGGATATGTTTGTTGAACAATTCATTGTACATCTCATCAGTGACCCCAGAACCAGGAGGAGGGAGGAGGTAACTTTTTATGTGGACCTCTAGGGCTGTCAATAAGGGCCATAACATGTAGCACCTGTTACAGCTGAGCATCCTTGAAGGCCCCTTTATGTTACAGATGATATGAACTTGCCTGTATTTGAAACAATTCAGCCACAAAATAACAAGTTTGTATTGTATTTCCCTGTTTTGGGTTGATTATAATATTTGTACATTTTCACATTGTAATATGGTGGCCCTTTGGGAGAAAACGTCCTATTCTCTTTTTGTAAAGTGAAATTCTACATACGTGACACACATAAGGAAAATTGTGCACAAAATTTTATGAATAATGTACCACTTGAACAAAAACTTTGAAAATATCGATTTTCTTGTGTTTTAGCATGGCGGCAGTAGACTGCAGTAATCCAGTGATGCCGGAACCAGAATGGGCCAAACCAAGAGACAAGAATGCCCCTCAAACGGTACAAACTGCAACAGCTTTTATCTATATTTAGCTCTCTGTCAAATTTATTTACAATATGTTTTAGCCCTGGGTGCATTGAGAAGTGTGGGGCAATAAAGATTTTTCTCTTTTAACAGCTTTGTTGGGTATTCAATGTTTAGAATAATATTTTGGTACACTGTAGGTGGTGTGTTGTGTAATTAAACTTTGTATATAAATTCTTACAGCAGCAATGTAGTCACATTGTGAAACACCGACAAAAAGTTAGCGTGTTGTCCAGAAGAAGATACTGGATTTTCATTTTGCCTAGTTGTTAGAGACATAAGAAAGGTTGCGCGTCTGAAATTTTGAAAAGAACCCCTAAGAGGTACCAACATCTGGTGTTGTGGGTGTCGCTTGAAATGATTTTACCCCTAAGAGGTACATGTACCAATTCTAATACCAGGGGTCGAAATGTTGCCTGTCTACCTGTCGATTTCAGGTAATTTCAGGAAGTGACAGGTCAAAAATATTGATGCCTGTCACTGGCGACAGGTAAGAAAACCTTAGTAATACAGAATTTATTGATTTGAATAATATTTTCATCCGTTTTTCCACCCGAAGTCGTTTTCACTCATGCAGCTCTCGCACAGTATTCACCAGACGTTACTCAATATTGAATAAAAGCAAGATGATGCAATCTCTGTAGTGCGTATGACAAAGACAGCATTTCTTTGCCAATCAAGCATGAGTTTGCAATATGGATCGTTTTCTGACCCGTAAGTCATTGATTTCTATCAGTTTATTATTAATGATTGTACAACCCAGTTAAGTTTCAAAAAGTGAAAATAAAATAATATCAAAATAATATTGTTCAAGTTGGATGTTGGTGGAGACAGGTAAAAATACATTCTGCCTTTCATTAGACACGGGTAAACAGTCTGGAACATTTCGACCCCTGAATACTGACAACACGTTGTCTCTTGTCATATTTTATTTGGCTTAATACCCTAAAAGGTACTGAAAAAGCTCCTACTGTGGATCTTTTGAGGCTGAACACCCAATAGGGTACCAAAACCTTTTTTTCAACCCCTAAAAAGTATGACGAGCACACCCAGGATTATTCTATAATAAAACTCTCACTGTATTATTCTTGTTGCTAAATGTCCAGTTAATGAAGTTTTAATCGACTTTTAATTCTTTTTCTAGGATAACAAGTCTGTAATTGCTGCCTTGAAGAAAACTGCCTTTGTTATTGGTACAGCTTTGATTTGCTTCGCAGCAGCAAGAAATACTATAACTTGGTTTGTTAAATCTTGTATATTCATTTATTCTAGAGATTTTATCTTAAACCTGCCCTTCCTGTCAGATTTTTGTATATCCTCCCCCCAAGGGCTCAATATAAATAAAAATGTATTCTAATGATAATGAACATGTTGTAACATAGGAATGTGGAGCGTTTCTGGGGAGCATCTGGTGATCTGTGGCAAGGCTGGTGGAAGCAGATCCATGCATTATTTGGTGGAGATGAATTTCTGTTATCAGCTATTGGTGAGATACTGGCATTATCATAATTAACAATAATAAGCTCATGCATTTCATCCAAACTGCTAACATGCATTTGCAGTATGAAAAATAAACTACCATTATTATCCAACTCTGCTTCATAGAGTACAAATAACATGCAAAACGAGTACAAGTATCACACAATATTTGTACTCGTCTCATTCCTACCGGCTGCATAAAGGTTAAAAACCTGCAAGTTAGAATTTTGGGAAAAGAAATTGTTGGATAATAAACCTCTTATTAGGCATTTTGATGTGTAGTATTGGAGAGAATTTTTACTTGTTGTTTGTATTTTCACTCGCCCTTTGGGCTCATCAAAATACGGCACAAATCATAAAAAATACCCAGTGATACTACACACCAAAACGTCTAATAAGATATATGTATTAAGGAGAAAGATCTTTCACATTTTTAGCCTTAACTAGTAGAGAACAGGCTAGAATTGTTTATAAGTTGAGTGAGGATAAGAAATAATATCCAAAGAAACACTGTGCCACAACAAGATTCTGTAAAAGTAATTCCTCTCTTCTCTCTTCAAGGAACAAATGTGGTGACGTTTACTGTATACTGGGTGTTCAGTGCATTTTATCTGTTTATGGACTTCACTGGAAGACCCAAGTGGGCCTTGCAATATAAAATTCAGGATGGATCAAATCAACCTGTGAGTCATATACCAAGCCATTCTGTCTCTGATAAAAAAAAAGCACCCTGCCAGGGTGAAAAAAAAAAACGTAAAGCTCTTACTCTGATATTTTAGTGAGTAGTCTGAAGCCTTTCCAAAATTTGTTTACATTGAAATCGTTCAATGTTAGTTTTCGTTTTCAACAGTTTTTCAAAGTAAATAAAAGAAAAATGGAACAAGTAAGAAAGACAAGCATACAAAAATTGTGATTCAATTTGTGTGGCTTAGTGATTATATTGGAAAAAACCCTGTTGATGAACAATCAGCCTTTTCGATTTTCTACTGCACCAGTCGCCAAATTGGCGACCTGCTCGTAAAATTTAGTCGCCAAATTATTTTTTCACTCGCCATGTCGACCAAAACAGTCGCAGCTTGGAGCGCTGCAAATAGCAACCACTTTCGCTAAAAAATATTGTGCAATTCGCATAATTCGCGCATAATTCAGGATTTTTGGGCACATAATTCACCAAAAAATAGTGCATAATTTGCTGAAAAAAACGCATAATCCCGGAAGCCCTGACTGATGGACACAATCAACTAACATACTGGAAAATCCACTAGCCCTGGGCTATCCCACAGAACTTTCTTTGCACATTGCATACATGAATGAGTGACAAGTTTTGATGCAATATATCAAACATGAGAGACAGTGTTACATCAGGAGATCCAAACACAGAGAAGGGAGTTGAAAGTATGACATGCACAAAATTCGAGGTGTTTTGATATATCTTCTCAAAAAAACAAAAACTAAGGAGTAAACAGAGAGGCAATATCGTCAAATCTATGTTATTCAACACTGGGTATCCAAATCTCCTTCACAGTCATGATTTTCATGAGTTTGGGAAGTTGTTATGTTAAGCTTGCAATACATGAATAGTCGTTGTAGACAACTCTCTCAAAATAGAAACTATCTGTGACCACAATAAATTTCTTATACAGTAGTGTGCAAAGAAAGTTGTGATATTTTCAAAAGTACTCTACTCTAATTGTACTTTTTAATTGTGTCTTAATGGAACTTTTATTCCATTTGTTCACAGCTTGACCGCAAGAAGTTTATGCGTGCAGTGAAGTTGGTTTTGTTCAACCAGATAGTAGTTGGTGGAACCCTAACCCTTTTCATGCATCCGGTGTATGTCTGGCGTGGCTGTTCCTTTGGCCCAGAGTTACCCAGCTTCCACTGGGTGTTGTTTGAAATTGCCATCTTCACTTTAGTTGAAGAATTTGGTTTTTACTATAGCCACAGGTATATGCCAAAATTCCATTTAGTCATTTTAGTCTGCATGCAGTTAGGAGATACATCATTGAGACATGTGAAAATACCTCTTATATAGGACCATGCAATTGAACTTTGGAATTATGACATGTAACTACAGAACTTCACCCTTCATCTGTTCTTTAGAATGTTCCATCATCCTCGCATTTACCGCTTTGTTCACAAGATTCACCATGAATGGACAGCACCCATCGGCATTGTTGCTATATACGCGCATCCTTTGGAGCACCTTATGTCCAACCTATGCCCTGTGATCTTGGGCCCCCTGATCATGGGTTCCCACATTGCTACATCCTGGATGTGGTTTTCTCTGGCACTTATGACAACGATCAACACACACAGTGGATACCACTTGCCTTTTATGCCGTCACCTGAAGCCCATGACTTCCATCACCTCAAGTAAGTGACAACAATCTGTGTTCTGCTCCTGTCATAGGAATCATTGAAGCCCAAGACTCATTGTTGCGTGCTTAAGGTGATTCCCGAGTTTTGCATTGCGCATTCCTACTGCGCACGAATTTTGCGTCATCAGCGCGCGCACATGAGCGCCCGCGCGTACAAAACATAAGAGATTTCCTTCAAACCAAGCTCGATAGCAAGATAAAAGCTAATTTCCTCTTAAACGAGCACGGTGACCCCCACTTTTTATTTTATAAATTCAATGAGAACAATATCCGCAATAACTGAGAAAAAATTTGGCAGAAATCTATGGCTACTTTTTTGGCAAATGAAATAAATACTACAGATAGAGACATAACGGGCCCATTAGAGCAAGTCCAAATTATGTTTCCTTTAAAGGATAGAAATATCAGTTAATAATGCAGGGTATTTGAAGCCATTTCTTCTGGGACGTAGATGAATAAGCAATCAAATATAGTCGAATTCTGTGTGATATAACACGCCGCATTGAAAAATAATCGAGCTTATTTGTTGCGCACTGAGATAACCAAAAGTCACCAAAATAACCATATTTGTCAGCATCGTGGCATGAAAACAAGCACGGTGACCCCCTCTTTTTATTACGTTTTTAACATCTCCTTGTACTGTAATGACACCATACCAAGTTTCATCGGAAATCTATGGCGGGTTCGTTTACCCGGGAATCACCTTAATAGTGGTTTCCATTGCACAAAACAACTAGGAATACTCTAAACTTCTGTATAAGCCCCCTCCAAAATAAAGACCACCAAATTTTAGTTCCAAAAACCCTTCAAGTATAATAATGAGCTCAGAGGTTTTATGTAGTTTTATACCTTTTGTTCAAAATTCTTGTCATTTTACACCTTGTAGGCTTTTCAGGGTCCTTGGTGGGGGGGGGGGGTCCTCTGGCAGTTGTCACGTTAAGCAGGTGTCCCGTTACAAGGGATGTCACCCTATGGGAGGTGTCCACCTTCTGGAGGTTCTGTACTGTTATATGTAGTCTAACTAGGAGGTTGACATAGTAGGCTAGACTTAAAAAGTGGAAGCCTTATTGTTTCTTTGCCCATTCCCTGCAGGTTCACTCAGAATTTTGGTGTTCTTGGTGTGTTGGATCGCCTCCACGGCACAGATACCATGTTCAGAAATTCAAGGGCTTACGACAGACACATCATGCTGCTTGGATTTACCCCTTTAAAACAAACCTTTCCTGATAACCCCAAGAAAGGGTCACCAAACAAGAGCAAATGAGCTTGGTTCTAACTTATCTTTAAACTGGTGTCGTAAAAAAAATGGTTCGTTTAATGTGTTAAATTGTGTCTAGAAGCAGCTGTTAAGGGATCACAAGGTAAATGTCAAATGGCAAGTTATTTTTGGGTGGTATTTATTTCATACTTGCCTGCCATGATACCTTACAGTTGATATAAATAATATATAAATATGCATGGTTTATAAAATTTATTGCAACAAGCAAATTCCAGATTTTTGAAGACCTGAAGCTAATTTATGGCTTCTGAAAGCTTTGTGCCTTTTAAAATGGTTACCTTAAGCAAGAGTTTGTTCATTTTAAAAACGAACACAATCTTTGTTAAGTCTGTGTTATTTAAAGCCAGATATCAAGAGCTGTATGTTAAGAGTGCAGGTGTCAATATCTCTCAGGTGCGTGTTTATATTTAGTGGTAATGGTTGGGACATTGTGTAAAATCTGTATTGATGAAAATAAAATTAAAGCTCTGAAATTCTGTGCTCAATTGTTCTTTCTTTGTTCTTAGACATATCTACGGTGTACTTTTACCGATCATAAAAAAAGTCCTGCTGAAATCTTTCTAGCCAAAAAAGGTCCAACAGATAATTTCTAATTTCAAACCAAAAAAGGCTGCACATCTCCTCTCTAATATATACCCTGTAAGAGTGCTTTTCAGTTTTCGCTACCCTTTCCCATTTAAGCAATAGAGCACTTTTTCCATGTTTACATAGCCTCATCTAAACACGAGGAGGGTTGGGAGAATTCGAGAAAGTTATCCAAACCCAAAAATAAGTGCAAATCTAAAATGTCACAACTATGTTTACATACTCCCATCTAAACACACCTATCAACCAATGAGAGAGCGCATAGTGGCTCAGTTATTTTATAATTAAGAAATAGAAAACGTGTGCCGTGTTTCTATCGAGTTATAGAAACACAAGTGGAAGTTTGGGAGAACAAGAAATGATGTGGGAACATGAGCTGCAGGCAAGTGTTTCCACAGCTTTTTCGAGTTCTCCCAAACTTTCACGAGTGTTTCAATAACTCAATAGGAAAACGGAGAACATGTTTTCTATTTCTTTTAGAAAATACTACAACAAAGAAAAAGAAAAAAAACTTGTTTACTTCGATCATCAAAATGTAAATTTTCTTTGTTCACGCCATCATTACGTCAACAGCTCATGCTGGTTCTGTGTTTCTATCGAGTTTTAGTATAAATCTACTAGCGTTCTATCACGAATAACGTCCTCTGATTGGCTACGCTACCCACATTCTATTCTGTGATAGATAGTGAGTAGCGTAGCAGCGAGCACTAGGGGCCGTTTCTTTGTGTTTTTGAAGTGTCTTTGAAGAGGATTTAGATTAAATTTTTGAACGACTAGTAGATTTATACTAAAACAATTAGATTATTCGCTCTCGATTTCTATGCGCGATAGTTGACTCGGGCTGCGCCCTCGTCAACTATCACGCGATAGAAATCTCGAGCTCATAATCTAATTGTTTAATAGAAACCGTCCCGGTTTTAAACCAATCGGCGTGCGTATTTGCTTTGGGTTATTTTCTAAAAGGCAATATTGGTACACAATGGAGGCTGCCCCTTTAAAAGCCTAGTAGAGTACCCCAATGTTTAAAGTAGACGACCTTTTATAGTATGGGATTTCCTTGCATTCTCCTAATTTCCAATGCAACCTGCAACCAGGGAGGTTTGCTTGTGGGATGGATGGGTAAGGCTGTACCTAGTGGGAGTGTATGAGTATGATGGATGGATGGGTTTTAACCAGAGGGCTTACAAGTGAGATGAACAGATGGATATATATCTAGGGGATGGATAGCCAGGAGGGTCTAGCTATAGTCAGAAGGGATTGCAGACCATTACACGGGGGGATTTAACTGAAGTTTTCAGACAAGAAAGGATCAGCACAGATAATTCTTCAGACCACAACTTTATTTAGACACGATCTATTTCAACCTAAAAATTATTTATTAATATATTTTTCTTTGTCTTGTAAATTCAATGTTATCCTTGTACTTTAGCACACCATTATATTCCCCTACATTGCTTATATTTCCATTTCTTGGCCAAAATGTTTACTATTGTGTGATAACACTCTGCTTAAATGAGAATTCCAATTACAAAAATAATTTTCTTTATAAAGAAAAGCATTCGCAAAATAAAATTTAATTAACTTAAAGCAACACTCCATGTATATTGCATAATGACTAGTGGCAACAGATGGAACAATTGTCTGAGAGATCTCTGAAATTACACTCCTTTGTATATAATTATATGGAATAATTGTCTAGGAGATCTCTGAAATTGCATTCCTTTGTATATAATTATATGGAATAATTGTCTAGGAGATCTCTGAAATTGCACTCCTTTGTATATAATTACATAGAATAATTCTCTAGGAGATCTTTGAAATTGCACTCTGTATAATAATTACATTAAAGGGTTGGGTACAGAATAGTGGGGGATTTAGCTGGCTAGCACACTCATTCCTGTAATTAATTAATAATTTCCTTCCATTTGTTTTACTGATGACATGAATTCTTTCATTTAATACTTTTTGTGTATTGCTTTCTTTCTCAGTACCTCATTAAAACTTTAGAAGAAACCTGCTAATTTTCAACATTTTACAATGATATTGTTATTCATAAGGTAAAATTACTTAAAAACCCTTCTTAGTTTTTTGTTGTTGTAAATCTAAGCTAACTATAACATTTTATAAAATCACTTCTAATCTCCAAAAGATCTACAGCAGTCTTCCCATTTGCAAGAGAAAGATTGAATAAAATTTTAAACAGTTGCCTGGGAAAACAGGCATTTCCCACGGCACAAGAGATTATTGATTCCGAAAATTATGCCTAAAAATGCATATTGATGATTTGACGTTAAGGTTAAGTCATTTCTTAATGCCTTTCGTTGGTTTTTATTTGGTTAACATTTTTGGGCACAGACAAGAACCAGGGGCACATTAGGGGTGTGGAGTATTTTCGCTTGAACATCAAGAATGTTATTCCATTTGGCCATTTGTGTCCAGACTTTCCCGATCAAATTGATTAAGTTGTGTACACCAGGGAAGATATAATTTATGTAAAGGACATTTAAATGCAGGTTTAAAACACTTGGTATCCTCATTCATCAATAGCTTCAACTTCAGGGTAGCTAGCTGAGAGGCGATAGCTGTGTTGCTTTGCCATGGGACCACCCTCATCAGTTGGAGTACGAGGTGGACTTGTACTGTTCACCAGGCGCCACTGTAGTTCTTCGTTTTCCAAGGAAAGTCTCTTGCTCTTTGCAGATTCTCTTTCTAAACTGTTCTTTAACGTGTCTCGCTCAACAGAAAGTTGCCTGAAATTAAGTAGAAAAAAGGTAAGTTTACATGGTAATATTTTGTCGGCAGCAGAACCCAGAACTAATTGGATTCTAATCATATATGGGATCAATAAATCAACTTGATTTAACTGGTGGATTTTTTCAACCTTTTTGCCACAAAGGTAAAAGACCTGATGTTGTGATCGGAGCATATTTTGCCAGGAATCAGAAATAATTAAAAAAAAACTTTCTAAATAAATGTAAACAAAATCTAACTAAAATTTTACCGCAATATTCCAAGGTTGTACACACCTCTCAAACTTAGACTTTGACTCCACTACAAATGATAATGATTCATTTTCTTGCTGCAATTTCTTTGTCTGAGTCATGACCTCTTCAAGCCTCTCCAGCTGTATAATAGTACACAAAAAATACATTAAAGATAACCAGATTTGAAAAAAATATTTATTCACACTCTATAAATGACCATGTTTATTTATTTATCTTTTACTTATTTTTTTGCCTTTTTTCTCTAAACATGCAAATGGACTCAATTCCCACAAAGTTATTCACTTGAAGAACCTGTGGGCCTTTGTTAAATATGCTAATTTTTGGAGACTGTAAACCATCAAAACAAATCTTCGCATTAATTTATTCATGATGACGCTGAAACGTTGGATGTTAACCTTAATACTCGCTTGTTTAAATTTTAATAACATGCTATTGATCAAGAGATTATCCAAGACTTGAATAAATTGGTCAGAACAACTACAGTTCTAATTTAAAAGCTAATTATTTTTGTGCCATTTGGTTCATCTGGAGTGTGATTAGAGCAAAAAAATAACAGCATGCATGATTGATTATAACAAGAACACAGATATACACCTCTAAATGCTTTTCCATCTTTTCCTTCCTCAGCTGTTTAATTTCCTCGTTCTTCATCTCTAGCACAGCTTTTATGCTCTCAAGTTCTGCTGGTAATGACTCATACTTTTTGATGGCCTCCTATAATGATAACAGTTGAACAAACCACAGCCTGTTGATCAACAGCAACTCCAAATATAACTTTAATTAAAGACATTATTTTCTACACTTGTAGAGATACATAATAATTGCTGAAACAACTTATTGGAACAACTTTTTTGAGGCACTGGCAGAGTCCTAAAATCTTACATACATACCTACAAACTTTATTGATGCTCCCTAAGTGGGGTTTTCAGCTCAATACAATTAAAAATTACAAATTTAAATTTAAATGAATTAAGAATATAAATACAATAATATTATAATTACAAAAAATATATATCACTCAATAATAAAAACAAAATAGGATAAATGCTTGAAGTACTGTTTAAAACACGAGCAGCAGTGTTTTATCGGGTTTAAAAACATGAGGCGTTAGCCGAGTGTTTTTAAACCCGATAAAACATGTGCTGCGAGTGTTTTGAACAGCTTCAAAAATCCGCGATAACACCTACCTGCGAATTTTTCTATTGTTTCAAAAACCCGAGAAAACGTGCATGCAAATTCTTCTGCGGCTTCGAAAACCCGAGAAAACACGTGCATTGAGAACAATTGATTGAGATCTTTATATAAAGATCACACGGAGATCTTTATATAAAGATTACGTGTGATCTTTATATAAAGATCATGGTAGTCGTTCTCATTTTTACCAGGTATAAAGGTTCATGCACGTGATCAATTTGACGTCTCTGATAGGCTCATGTGCTTATGAATTATTAATGAGTTTTTGAAGTACTCCAAAACAATGCCACACCAATGTGTAGCAAGTTGATTAGTAATAGTAATTGGACCAAGTGGAGTACAATTCAGGGAGTTATCGTGCGAGTAATTTCAAAATCAGATGAGCACGAAGCGTTAGGCCGATTTGAAATTACGAGCACGATTACTCCCTGAATTGTATGACACGAGGTCCAATTACTAATTAATTGTATCTATAACAAATTTCGAAATTACAAATGTCTTTTGAGCGAAACGTCCGTAGCGCTTTTCCAAAGTTTTGAAAACTGTAGAAAGCTTTACTAAGTAAACCAATAAAGCGTGTGTAATTGACGTGAAAATCACGTGGATATCCAATTACAGGTGTCCGATTACAAATACACCCACACCCACGTGATCGCGTGCCAATTACGTGACAAATAAGCACGCAGAGAACCAATCACGATCGAGAATTTTGTTATAGACACGATTAACAATGTAATCACATGTACCATGACAACTGAACTCCAGACTTCTTGACTGGAACTTGTTCTCTTAACTGTTGATTCAAAACTTGTGATAAGGATTATTTTTTAATAACACTACCATATTTTATAAAATAAGCAAGCTACTAAACACACTCTAATTGGTTGATACAATGTAGGTGTGTTTAGATGAGAGTATGTAAGCACGGTTGTGACGTCTTAGATTTGCGCATATTTTTGAGAATTATTTTATAAAAGCAATAGAGCACTTTCTGTGTTTACATAGCCTCATCTAAACACTCAGGGGTTGGGAGATTCTCGAAAGTTATGCAAACTTGAGACTCAAGTCTCTGGTTTGCACAACTGTCTCAAATTCTCCCAACCCTCCTCGTGTTTAGATGAGGCTATGTCAACATGGAAGAGTGCTCTATTGCTTAAATAGTAACCTGAATTCTGGTCTCCATGTCCCTTTGATTGTCATCCTGAAGTGCCAGAAGCTTCTTATTCAAAGAGCCATGCTCATTCACCAGTTTGTCATATTTTTCCTGAAGACAAGTTAGGAGAGAAAAAGAAAAATGTGATAAACATCATTATCATGGGGGAGTGGCTGGTACCTTGGGGTAGCAGAATAAATGGGACATGTTCCCAAAATGTTTCAATTTGAGGATTAGAAACTATTAGAAAACCGTTTCACTAGAATACAAGCAATACCACAAAGTAAAAATTTTATGATGACGTACATGTCCAGAGAGTTTGCCTTTATTTCTAACACAATATTCACAACCTTTTTCAATTGTTTTATGTCTTGCTTTTCCAATAGGGTGTAGCTAGCCACCCAATCCTCGCCACACACCCCACCCCCTAAATCCGCCCCTGTTATCACATTTACAAACAAGTTTTTCTGCCTTCATTAACTAACAAGCAAATTACCAAATAACACTCTGAACAGTCCATGTAGTCCTACCTTGAAGTCTGACTGTTGTTCTTCATAGTCAGCTTTGATGGTTTCAATCTCCACTTGATGTTCTTCAACAAGTTCTACAAATCAAAAACAGTGTGTTCACTTCTTGCACTTTGAGATGGTTAAGTTCCTGAACAAGTTTCTTGGGCTGAAATATTCTGAGACCCTAGTCAAGTTTGATACTGATTCCTTGGGGGAATCCCATATAAAAAGGAAGGGGATGTTCATCAGAAATTTCGGGAAAAAACCCTAGAGGAACCAAGATCCTGTTTTGCAGGCGTGGCTTGAAATTTCAAGAAGAAAAAGATGAAGAATTCATGTCCTCTATTCACATTTAACACACTTCATCTTTCAAAAATAAAAAGTAAATAAATACAAACTGTATAAAGCTGTAAAAGGTGGTCGTTCGAAATATATTTTGTTCTTTGAGCCTCATCAGTCGTATACCATATTAAAAAAATAACATAACATTATTCACATTTGACGCACTTAATCTTTCAAAGATAAAAAAATAAATATATATAAACTGTATAAAAGCTGTAAAAGGTGGTAATTTGAAATATTTTTTGTTCTTTGAGCCTCACCAGTCGTCCACCATATTGAAAAAATAACATAATGTGATTTTCGATATGGAGGACAACTGACGTGGCTAAAGGAGCAAAATATATTTCAAACTACCACATTTTACAGCTTTTATACAGTTTGACTGTTCAGATTTAATTTTTATTTATTTGGAAAGATTACGTCCATTGAATGTGAATAGAAGACGAGATGTCTCCATCTTATTCTTCTCATTATTCCAACACATTTCTGGCCTCAGCAAGTCATATTTCCTGGGGCTTGAAATTGTTTTCAAGTAGTACATTGTACCAATCTAAAACATATTTTTTCGGCTCAATACCCTAAAAGGTATTGCAAAAGCTCTTGCTGTGGACCTTTTGAGGAACCAAGATCAGTTTTTAACCCCTGAAAGGTACAACAAACACCCCTGTCCTTTTTACATGTATATAGAAGTCCTCCAGGGCTGATTCTCACTTTTGAGGTTAGGCCAAAATTAGGCCAATCACTGTAATACGGACAGCATAGGAAAAAAGAAAGTGTCTGTGTTAAATAAGCCTTGAGGAATAGAGCAGAACGCTACATTAGATGAGGGATCTGGACACTAGTTATGGTTTGCCCGATAGGGGCCTGGCGTGAGCCTCTTGTACCAAGCTGTACTTTGTACATGTTTCTATCATTCTCTTACGAGAATGTTCGCCTTTCCTGAATAAATCTCTCGATGAAATAGACAAAGTCTTATCTAAGGAAGTGATCAGCTTACCATCAATTGCACTGGTATGTTTGCTGTCTAGCTCAGCAATTTCATCTCTGTGTTCTTCTTTCAAAGATGCCATAAGATCGTCATGAGCCTTCTTCATCTCGGACAACTGGTGAAAACAAACAAGACATGGCTGTTATGACTGAGGCAATGAGACTCATATCAAAAGTCTAGAATTCATCATTATTGTCTTGGTCTTGCTGGCTAGGATCTTGTAAAACATACAAAAGGGAATAACCAAACCCAAAGACAAACATTGAGCTACAGGTCTTGTACCTCTTTTTCCTGTTGTTGCCGCATTTCATGAACTTGTGATCTGTGTGTCTCAAAGGCTAAAATAATATAATAGGAAATACAACTTAATTAGGATTTGATATCTTAGAGATTAAAATATTTTCTTAAACTTAAGGTAAGAAGACAGATAAGCAGGCAGGCAGGCAGAGCAAGGAAGGGAGAGAAACAGATCTATAGGTAGGTTTGTAGCTCTAGGTACATACTAGATAGCTAGGACAGAGGTAGGTAGGTAGGTAGTCTGCATCCAAAGATGCCACAATGACTAAGAGTATCTCTATGTCCCCTTAATGGGATGTTGCACCATAATACATCCCTGGATACTCACTGGCATGATTTTGTCAATACCCGCAATACCCCTGGGTACACCAAAAAACTCTGAGAGGGAAGTGTCTTGCCCATGAACACAACTGAATTACCCTGACCATACGCAGTCAATTTCAGACTAGTCCATCTGGACTCTGAGCATGATTAATATTAACCCACCAAACCACCTACAGTTAGACAAGCACCAAGTCAATTTTCAGTGATAATTAATAATCATTAAATTACTCTACCTAATGTTATTTCTCCTTGGTGTTTTCTGTTTAGTTCTGAACTTGTCTGTTCCAGGACATTTTCATAGTCAGCCTTCAAGGTTTCTATGGCAACAGCATGTTCGCTACTCTGGTACATCATTTCTTCTTGCAATTTAACACTGTTAGCTTCCTCTTCAACTGTATATAATATGAACAATGAGTAATATGGCATGGTGCTCCAGACACAGAGTAAGGTAAATATGTATACCCTTAAAATAATTAATTATGGAGGTTGACGAGATGGAACATGAAAGGCGAAATAAGTGCCTTTAGCAGTATTATGCAAGCCAGCAGCAGAGGTTTAACTACTAACTTACCAAGTTTCTCCTGAATTACTTTCATCTCCTGTAAAGTCGATTGTATTTTTCTTTGCAGTTGGTTGCTATACTTTTGACTCAACAACAACTGAAGATTAAAAAAGATCAAGAATGGTTCAAGCTGGAAATTGTTAACACTCAGTATGTAATATTCTAATAAAGTGACAAAAACTAATGATAAGTTATCCAGTCTGACAAGTGTATTGACCTAGAACAAAGAACCAACAGTGCGGCAAACACTGGCAAGTAAGTCGGCCATTCTGTAAATCTGAAATCGTCCTGAAGAACTGAATAGAGCCAGTTGAAAGTGCTCTGAATGCTAACATCTTGCTATTGCAGGTATTGCATATTAAGCAGTCGGGACCCAATGTTAACATGTTTGTAAGATCGAAGCCTTTAACTCTGACTACCATCCAAAAATTCTTGGCAATATACATGCAGTGACAAAAATGATGATGATGATAACGAGAACAATCAAATTGATGAGCACTATAAAGTAACAACCTTCAATCAAACCTTTCTTCTCATCAATGCAACCAGGAGAGAGGCCCTGCATAAAACCCAGCTAAGGCTAATGTGACTTCCTCTCTAAATATTGTAATTTAATACAACACCTCTCTACTGGGGATAGTTACTTTGGTCCAGGCAAAATTCCCAGGCAGATGCTCTCACTCTCAGATCTTACTGATACCAAGCCATAATAATAACATCCATGACGCAAAGTTCCAACCATGAATCTGAATAATTTTAAGAACAAAAGTTGTAATGGCAAACAAGACTTAATGAGTAGCATTCTTACCTTATGAACAACTGCTAGAATCATGACAGAGGCTGCTACAAAATCAACATTGTTATCATCAATTTGATTCTGCAGCTGCCAGCAAAGTTCTGTTCTCTGCTTTATTAGCTCATGAAGATTTTGGCCTTTCTCCTTTAAATCTCTGATAGCTTTCAAGTCACTATCGTCCTCAACCTGAATTCCAACAGAATGCTGGCTCAGGTATGGTGTTTCATTCAAAATATCTGGTGGCATTATCCTGCAAGGTACATCGAATGGAGAACCAGCTACCATTGATTTAGAGGCATCAGTTTCATCTGAATCAAAAGGAATGTCACCATTGAGTGATGGATTGTCTTGCTGCAAATGTCTGTTTGAGAAAACTACTGCATCGTGGTCTACAGACTCGGAGCGTGTTGATACAGTGTCAGCTTCAGAATCAAGCAGATCGTCAAGTAGATCTTGCTCTTTGGTGCTGCTGGTTACTGATACACTGTCACTAGCATTGCTAGGCTGTCCTGAGACCTTTCTCGGTAGTTTAGAGGTTCCCTGCTTTTGACTTGATGGAGTTTGTTTTGGAGTTTGTTTTACTCCTTGCAATGGCTTTTTGTTAGACGAAATTGATGAAGGTTGCTTGTTGGCTTCTTTTGAAGGTATTGCCACTTTTGCTGCAAAGCGAAATAAGTTTATAAGTAACATCAACATAATTAATCATGATGTAATGTATATACGAAATAATTCTGCGGTTGTGGATGAAAGTAAAGAATGATCATCGCAGTATATTTTCCAATTTAAGCAATCGGAAAGAAGAAGCCTGAAAAAAAAAATCAGGGCTTCAATGGGATTCGAACCCGTGACCTCCGCGATACCGGTGCGATGCTCTACCAACTGAGCACACATTGGGAGCGAGGTCAATTTATTGAGTTCATACCTTCCCGTGAGGAATGAAATGATGTGATGTATGTACGAAATAATTCATATATGTGAACTGCAGTTGTGGATGAAAGTAAAGAATGATCATACTCAGAATCTATTTGCTTTTTTATCACACCCATTTTCTGAGTGCCAAAATAGTAAACTTCCCTTCCAAGTACAAACATGCTAACACATAATGCTTACTTGTCTTGTAGGTGAATCTGCACGACAGAGAAAATGGTTCAACAGATGTATTGCAGGCGTACATGTACATATGGGCTTTGATTGTAGTTTATATATTATTCAGTGGCAATGTTCTGTCAAGTATGACTAATATTACTTTTACTGATCAGACAAAGAGAATGCAGTATTTCAGTAATTCTTGGCTTTCAGGACACAAAACACTAACTTGTAAAATCCATTAACTGTCAGCCATTTGTCTTTTTTATTTTACTAATAAACAGCTTTGGGAGACAGTAATGATAATCATAATATAACGTCATGGATGACAAATTCTTCCTTAAATTTGATGCAAATTTCAGTGTTAATTTATAATTTTACATGTGAAATTACAATTTAACTGCATCAGAATGGCAACGTTTGGCAAAAACTTCTCAATACAATATATAAGTCAAAAACCCCACAGTTGTAAGCATAATTTGCAACCCATAATATTGAAAGGTAATCAGATGGTATACTTGTGAAATTGAAAAACAATTAATTATTTTACTTGTGTTTTGTCAAAATTCCAATAATTTCCCTCAGACAATTATTAGAATTTTGACAAAATGTACATGAAGTTATTTCCTAATTTCACTCTTCACCATTTGATTGCCTATACATATTATTACAGCAAATGTCATGTATTTGTCAAAGGCTTAGCACTAACATCAGGGGTTGTGGTAACTGGAAAGACTGCTTCAGCGAAATGTTCACCACTCAAGGGTACCTCAAACAAATTGATATATTCAATGAATCAACATTACTACTGTGGTAACAATAAACTTATCCATCGGTGAATGACAGTCAGCCTTTGCATCTCCAGTAGTTTCCATATGTTTACCTGAAACAACACTTGGTTCGCTTCTGGTTTTGCTTAATTCAGATTTTTCCTCTCTTCTTTTTCGAAAATACTTAAAAAGAAAACACTCCAATTCTCTCATATCCTTGTTAAATCATTGCCGTCTGGATCATTGAGAGAAATTACATACAAGAAATCAAGACAACTTGCATTCTTGAGAATAAAGTTCAATAATGAAAACCCCATTACCATGCAGTAAATATTAATTATGAATGAAATTTTACCACATATAAATTAACCATTGAGACAAAAAGACTGTTTATGATAATGGTTAGTTAATTAATATGCATAAATTAGTCAAGATTGACTATACAAAAATTGACCAATTAGAATACAGATTCTTTTAGAACAAAATTAATATATCATTCATTGTTTATTAAATTAATTATATAGACCAAAATATGTATTAACTATGTATGCCACAATTATTGTGCATATTTTTATACAACTGGATAAGGAAACCAAAACTCACTAATCACAGAAAATATCATAGGGAGTCATGTAACTATGAATCTTAAATGGAAAACTTACTTTTCTACGTTAAATACGAGTAAAAAAAATACCCTGGCCTGTTTGATGAGCAAGGGATCCACTTGTTCTTTCCGCTAATGGTTGTCTGACATGGTTTAAAAAACTGTCTACCAATATTTTGTATTTAGAATAAATTAACAGAACTTTTTTGCCTGCTGCCATATCAGGAACTGTGTGTTTTCCAGTACAATTTAAATGAAAGGGTTTTTGACCAATCAGAGCACATTCAGATATTTAAAATATTAATGCTTCTAAACTTTGCATGTGTAACATGTGTTTGCGACCTTTATTCTGAGAGCCTGCTTGACACCCAGATAATAGACACTTTTAACTAAATATATGCCTTGAAAGGCTCTTAAAAGTGTCAAATAGTTGCTGTTTAACTAAATGTTTTGAGCTTAGCCCTTCTTCAGTAGGTGAAATATACACTTATTAAGCTTATTTCTTTGGCACTGTCCATATTTAACAGGTTCCAGACCATTAGAAAGCTAAGTGCGTATGTCTAGTCAGTAGTACTGCAAGTATTTTTTGGTCTTGTACTCTAGGTCATAGTTGAAAAGTTAGCATAATCAAGTGTGAGGTAGAAAAGTAAAACATAGTATTATGTTTGTTTGTAACTTTTTATGCAATGATAAAAATTAAAAAAGAAGACTAAGTATTCAAAATAATTAATTACATTACCAGCCCAACACCCCACCAAGCATGAACAATCAAGTTTATTTTGTAAACTGTCCAGACTAATTCTAAATTTGGATAGTGTCCAAATTAACAAGTAATTTGGACATTTGCGTACTGTTACGCAACATACATAACAGCCTTATTCACTTTTGGCTATCCTTGGAATAGGTCATTATCAAATATTAATAAAAATTCGGACTTGGCTCTTAGGCTTGGAGGAATAAAACAAAAGAAATTGCATCAAGGTTGAGGGATGAATAATTAATTTATTTTGTTTTGTTCCCCCAAGCCCCACAGCCAAATTGGCCTTTTGGACAGGATGAAGTCCTATTGCAAATACAAACTGCACAACAAACCATGACATGCAAAAAAATTTGCCCATTACCTCTAACAGAACTGCTTGACCTGGTTACACGTGATGTTTGTGGCTTGGATCCAGTTGCTGCACCGGATCCCTTTGGACCTTTAATTGCTGCGGAATTTTGGCCACCAGCTACCCTCTGTCCGACAGCACCTGTTTCTTTCTCTTTACCTGCAGAAGCCTTTGCAGGAATGGCAGCTGACTTGCTGATCTTCCGTGCCTTTGAATCAGATCGCGCCAAACCAGAATCTCTTTTTACTACAGGAGCTGCTGGTGGCCGACTTGCAGTAGAACTATGTCGTCTCTGAATAGAAGTTGTCTCAGTTTTCTTCTCCAGCTTTGGTAACATGGCTGGTTTTGAAATCTGTGATGGTATAACCATCTTCTTAACTGGAAGGTTTGACGATTTCACTTTATCTCTCGCAGACTGCTCAGTTATTCCACCACTCACAGGCCGTTTACTCATTGAAGGTTGTGGCACAAATGATTTCACATCTGGAATTGTTCCCAGGGTATGCCGCTTCCGCATTTTAACTTCGTTGTTACCTGCTGTTGGCAGATTTGACTTATTACCAGTTGAGCTGGACAATGGGACTCGGGTGTTTTGCTGCTGACGCATTTGCTCCAGTCTGGACTGCTTCTGTTGCGGTGGTTTTGACACACTGTTATTTCTAATGGGGATTGCTTTAGATTTAGTCCCAGAACTCTTCACAAAGCCAGAAATTCTTTTTGTTGTAGATGTCTTCTTTCCTTTGCTTTCGCTTGTTCCTGTTGATGACAGTGAAGCCTGCGATCCAGAAAGGCTGTCAGCATAGTTGGAATCTGCGTCAACAGCATGATCGTGAGATTCTGTTGGCTGGGACTTGCCCACTTTATTTACAGCGAGACCAGTGCCAGCTTGGAACACACTGTCAACATTTTTTAAATCAAGACACCTTTTCGCTGTGTTATCTGATATTGGTTTAATGGGTGTCATGGGTGTCAATACTGAAGTAAGTCCATCTTCAAACACATCTTCATAATCTCCACTTCTTCCAATGACACCACACCTGTCGATATTGCTGCTACTGCTGTAGCGTCTAAGAGATTGTTTTGGACTAGAAGTCAACCATGGCCAGCTACCTGTGCGTGTCAGTTCAGATTCTCTTGAACAGGAAGATTTACTCCTTACTACTTCAGTTTTCTGAAATATCTTTTCCAGTGTTTCTGATTGTGAGTGAGAACATCCTAAAGGTTTATGACGAGTTTCATGAGCATGGACACTTTCTAAATTGTAGTCATCCTCGGCTTCAGGAATAACAGATCGTTCAGTGCGTCCCAGATCTAAACATGTTGTAATAGACTCTGAAAAATGGTCTGCACAATGCAGGCTGGGACAGCTACAATGTCGTCCTTGTATAAAAGGGTCTTCCTTGTTGGCGAGATGTGACACACAAGAGATATTGTCATCATTGCCATTTGAGATGGTCAGCTGTCCTTTTTCAATCATGAAATGGGTGTCCAAAGAAACAGCGTGTCCCACTTTGTGCACAGCAGTTGTGCCTCCATTGGTGGTATTTTGGCTTGTATGAAAACTATCTGGTCTATTCAAGGAATTCACTGATGGGGAATTCTCAGAAAATACTTGCTGATTCTCTCTGCTCAAATTGTTTATTCCTGCCTCTGCAGAACTGAGCACACCTGCTATTTTTGTGGGATTATTACAATGATCAAATTTTTTGCCTCCTCCATTAGAAACGCGTTGTCCCTGACAAACGTTCTTCTCCAAGGGCGCCATTTCACTGTTCAAACAATACTCGTTTGAATCACACAAGTTTTCGTTGGTAATTTTAGGCAACGAGCGACATCGATTTAATCGATTCTGGTCCCAGGTGTTCATTTTCCCGTCCTTTTCGGCGTTGTGTAATAATATGTTAAATCCCTTGGCCAATTGTTTAGTTTTAAGAAACAGGTATCTATCTAAAGACACTGACCGATTCCTTTTGGTTAACCTCAGAGACTTCACGTCGCGAAAACCCATGTGGTCGCCTCGGACGATTTCTACGTCGCTCGAAGACATACTTTGCCCGCTACTAACAGCTGTTCTGTCCTTTTTCCCGGCTGACTGTGGACTGCTAGGGCTTTCCAGCAAATTTAATCGAGAAAGAGTTATATCATCGGCAGCTTTGACCTTGTGCGAGTGAACAAATATTCCGTGTTTATTCTTACAGCGAAAATATCGCACTCCTCTCACAGATCCATCGTTTTTCCCACAAGCTTCATCTAATAAGATTCCACACCATTCGCCATCTGCAAAATGAGTTGTTCCGATGTATTTTAGAATTCCAAGTTGAGGCTTCTTGTTCAAAATGCACACTACTCGATCTCCTTGATTTGGCCGTTTCCTTGAAAGGCTTCCATTTAAACTTCCATCAGGTGAAGAGAAAGATGGCGGAGATAAACAATTGTTAATCTAAACGAGGAAAAAGAAGAAAAGAAATATTACTATGCGCCTGCTAATAGTTTCAATGAAATGTGACACTCACTGTGAACGCTGAATAAACGTGACTTGCTTGGAGAGTCAACAAAATGGACATATTCCCTATAGCAACGTCGTGTTTCTGCGGCAAATACAAGTGTCGAAGCTTGCGAAAAACAATAAAAATTTCATTGGAACATATAAATTCACTTGTAAGCAAATACTAAACTACATCTTTATGACAATAATCAAAAGGAATAACTTCGAAATGTTGACATTTGCGTTGGGTGCTTCGTCTTACCAGTTTCATAAAATTACTGAGCCAAGATCGAAGGTGCACAGCTTATCAATATTAAAGCTTTTAACCCTCAAGTAGATATAAAGGAAAACTGCAATATTTTGGCTAAAATTATGCAAGAAATTGTTTGCTTCCTGACACTAACCAAAGCTGATGTAAGGTTGCCGGCTTGTATTTCGAGTGAACGCGATAGAGTACCATGAAATTTAAACACAGGAAAACAGGTCGCGCCAATTTTCCACCCGGTTTCCTTCCAACGTTTATTTGAACCTTTCACACCCACGGAGAGATTTCTATACGACCTGGCTCCTAACAATATTAGCACAGTTATGAAGTTTATCTAAACAAAAGGGCTTTACAGAAATCAGTGTCTTAATCAATAACAAATCCTGCAATGCTGCACGGTCCGTCGACTCATCGAGTAAGCAACTGGTTCTTGACACGAATCCCGCCTTGAGACATGAATAAGTTTTTAAAAACATGTGCTATTATATTAGTATGTAATAAGCGTAATACTCTTATGCACTCAAGGCTTTATCCTTGGTAAAATTATGCACGAAAAATATCAATAAGCTTACGTCTATGATATCGAGGACGAAATCAACACTGTCAATTAGCGCCCTCTGAAACCTTACCCGTTCTTAAATATTTACTTCTTTCATCAGGCGATTTGCTTTCGCTTCCTTCGAAAAAAAAAACGTCTCCTTATAGTAAGAGAGTTACAGTTGTCTCGCTGGGGTACCGGCGAAGCTCGTAAACACCAAGTCAAAGTTTCAACCTCTGGTCAAACTGCCGCGAGTCATCTACGCCAGACACCCCCAGCGAGCACAGATCACGGGTGATCGTCGGTGACCAATGAAAAACGGGCAATTATTGGAGATAAAAAGAAATATATTTTTCCAATATCTATTTGCATGGTTGTCATTTTTTTCCATTCTTAAAAATCCCCGTTCGCAAATTAATTCTAGCAAAAATGCAGTTAAAACAAAACTTAGAACGTCGATTGAATTTTTGATAAAAAGTGCGCCCCACCTACCTCCTACCCAATCTATAGCATGCGTCGCAGACGGAAATGTACCCGAAACCCGCGGTAGGTAGCGTCTGCTACATGCAAGATACCAATCTAAGGCACAATCTAAAAGTATTCGTTTTCGTCTCAACGAAAACAAAGCAAAATATTTTCGACCACATTAGCATTTCCGTTTCGTTTTCATCAGTCCACACTATATAAAAACGCATACTTTTTGATGCGTTTTCGCTTATCGACCACACGAAAATGCATCAAAAGGTACGCGTTTTCATATCAGAACGGATACGTGTGGTCGGGGTCGAAGACGAAAGAAATAGCTCCGATAAAAAGCCCTCCTCCCCCCCCCCCTCCCCGCCTTCCCCCGGCCCAGCCCTTTGTTGAAAATAAGCCCGTGCAGGAGCCCATGGGTGATGGGTTCCTGGCCAGTGGAAAAAGCACTCAGAACCAGGAGCCCATCACTCGGAATTATTATAGTGTGCTGAGATTTCCCTTGCTCACTCGGTAAAACAGAATAACAATCACTAGAAAAAATTAAGCAATCGGTTCTTGTCATGTTGGTGTCTCGAAACGTTTTTCACGTAGAATCAGCCTTGCAGTCTATTGTCTTTGTACATTTTTTTTTGGGGAGGGGGGTGATCAGGTCTATTGCAGATCCTACGTTGGTAGCGCTTATTGTTTGCGGTCCCTTGCAGTTACGTTAGTCACTCATTTAATTACAGTCAACTCTCCGCCAACGGACACTCTCGTAAGTGGACAGCTCTACTTACGGACACTGTTTTCAATTGCCCTTTTTACCCTTTTTTCTAATGGGAATAATAATTCTCGTAAGTGGACAACTCTACTAACAGACACTTTTTCCAATTCCCGAGGGTGTCCGCTTACGAGAGAGCTGGCTGTACTGAAAGGTTTCAGTCCAACATAAGATTTACACTGTTGAACTAGGGTATTGATCGGCATGAACCCTGGCTCGCCTGCTGCCCTACGAGTCGGAAACTCAAATTTCCAGCCGCTTTTCGTTAGCTTGAGGGTATTGAAGAAGCTAAGGGGGGGGGGGGGGGGTAAGTTTCTAAAGAAACTGTGGTGCTGCGTCAGTGGGGAGTATTACAAGATAATTTGGTTGATCAACTGAGTTGATAATGTGAATTGGCCACCGTAAAGCTAAGAGATTCGAAAGCTGACGTTTCGAGCGTTAGCCCTTCGTCGGAGCGAATCTTCCCGTGCTAAGGGAGCTAGTTTTGTACACAAAGTTCTACTATTTTTTTTTGCGAGCAATAGCATTGCCTGGTGACATGATCATTGATGTTATAAATACGGGTGCTGAAGACTGTTTCGATCGAGTTGTGATTCTTTCGTTCACAGACTCAATTACTTTGGCCTCGAACTTGAAATTTTATAAACTTTATTCATTGATAAAAATAGGTCATTGACCAGTTATATTATTGTTTTGTTTCTGTGTGTTCACTCAGCCATGTGCATGAGAACCTGAAATCGATGATTTTCTGACTTAACACCTTTGGTTTATCGAGTTTGTAACGATTTGAAATTGGCATTAGATTAAACTATCGAAAACCAAGTATCAGCGAGAACATTGGAATCAACACATGAATTGTAACATGACCGACTCTCATTGGTTTGAAAACTCTAACTGATCGAGAAAACTTTTTCAATTACTTTTTTAATATAAAGTAATTTATGTCTTAAACCTGAACGCATTTTAGCAACTTACCTTGCTTTTACGCACGGTGGAAGAAGAATTTTCTCCTCTCTTGCCGGCTGTCCATAGAGACGATGGCCTTTTGGGACACTTGGTGCTATTCTTTTTTCGTTTGTTCTCCGCAGTAATGGACGGATCGCTCTTACTTCTTTTGTAATCTTGTCCTTTCATGCGCGATGTGCCAATTTCGCCTGCAAACCTCGGAAAGGTATCGCGTCTCTTTAGGCCCCTATCGGCGAGGCGCGCGCTTCTGGGTCGAGAACTTGCCGATAGTTTTCTTGAAATTCGCGATCCATCAGGAAAACCCTTAGAATATCTAACTTCACCTTCCTCCCTGTCTATCGCAAACACCTCATCGTATTCGTTGTCCCATAATCGTGGCACACCAAAGTGTCTTTTTCTTGTATTGTTGCTTGTTTGGTTGTTGCATGAAGGGTTTCTCGACTGAGCAGAAGTTCTGGTACTGTTCCACGAATTTGCTGGGACGGAGTTCTTTCTTAATCCGTGAAACGAAGAAATTGGCATCTTTGTCGCACAAACTTCCAACTGTCGAAATAAAAAGATACTGTTTTCCTCAAAGTTCCACCTCTAATTCTTTTAAACAAGAGATGTTTAAGGGTTTCAACCTTCTAAACGATAAGTTAATTTGTTCTTCTATGGAAATTATTCCATGTTTTCGGACGTTCCATCGAACTGAAGGAAATATTTACTTTAGAAATGAAAGCCGCGGCCTGTTGCCACGGCTGACTTGTCAAGACTTGACAGTGAAGTTTTTCTTTTAGAATAGAGCCTTTTCAATCCATAATTTGCCCTGTATGAGCACAAGTATCCCGTTGCGTACTTAATGAATTGCCTTTTGAAGCAGTTCACTTCTTAGACCAACCACAATAGTTCATTATACAAACCTCAACGATTAGTGAAAACTGCGTTGCAGTCAAAAACCAATTGCAACCGGTACCGGAGCGTGAACTGTATATGGCACTAGTTTTGAAGACCCGCAGAGTCGTTCAAGTTTAAACAGTCTTGTCTGAAAACCGAAGGCTCAGTCATAGATCATTTGTTTCGTTTTCTTTGACTTGATAATTAGATGTGATGTAGCAGAACTAAGAGTTGTAACTTTTGCCTGGTGGTCGCGTCTTGCAGAGAGTACCGTTTGTCACCTAACTACGCATGCATAAGATAGTACATGTCCGACAGGGGTAAACAAATCTGCTTAGAGGCTATTGTTTGCCAAGGAGATTTCAAACAAAATAGTCTTCTTGCTAAATAAACGAGGCTGATATGCCATTCGCCGCTATACGACCCCTTAAATACACCCACTTACCTCATTTCACACTCAAAGTTGGAGTAGAGTCCTATAAAGCCAATGACATGCTGTTTTAATTGGCTTCACACTTTGTCTTGTTTTGACTTTTATGTCAAATGACGTAATTCGGTCTGCTTTGCTTTGCATTAAGTGTCTCCGGAATGGAAATTCAATTTGGTTAATGCTTTATGTAAATAGATACGAAGTAATTTGATTTGCGACGCGAAGTTTTCTATTTCATATTTTCCCATTGTAATTTGTCGCTTAATTCACCAAGATAGACTGTTTGTAGCTGTTCTACTACTGTGCGGTAGAACAAGAAAACCTTTGAGGGGAGGAGGTAAGAGATAAGCTCCCGAGCAGATTTTTAAAAGTGTCAACTAAAATAGAAATTTGGAAGGGAGGGGAGGGAAGGGAGGGTAGAGAGGAACCGCAAGACTCCTTTGTTTTTCTCCCCAAATCCTCTCGAAGTTCAAACGTTGCACTGCTACCACGCAAACTTAGACTCGCCTAAGCCGTCCTAAGGGCAAAAGCACTAAAAACGATGACAGCCAGGGAAAATCATCCCAGAATATAATCGATGAAAATTTCTTACTTTTCAGTGATTTTATTTTCGTTAGTATCTCATTTCAAAGACTCAGCATCTTTATAACCAAATCAGTTTGCCTTTATAATTTTCGTTATCAGTTAATTAATGGAAACAGAAAAAAAATAAAGTACTCTAAAGGCCTTCTACAGTGAAACACCTGTCACAGATCTGCGCACAGGCAGCCCAAGCTCTCTCTATAACCCACCCAAGCAACACATTATGGCTTCTAATTATAAGGCTTTATATGGGATTTTCTACAAGATATTCATGGGAGTAGTTAAAAGTGAAACCTCTCTGTAAAAAAATGGCTTACCTTATTCCATACATGTGTTGTTTGCTGGTTTTCCCTTCATGTCCTCTCTTTATGAAAAAAAGTCGCTTAATCAAGTTAAATCTGATCGGTCAAACAACCACACCAGCTCAGGAGCAAACAACACACGTATGGAATAAAGTAAGTGAGTTTTATTGAGAAGTTTCACTTTTCACTACCTCCATGAAAATCTTGTAGAAAATATCATACAAACCCTTATAATTCGATGCCATATTGTGTTGCTTGTGTGGTTCATAGAGAGAGCTTGGGTGGCCTGTGATCTGCGTTGAAAGAACGACAATTTCGGCGGGTTCTTACACGAAGTAATCCATTTGCGTTCAAATTGCGGCGTGGTTTCTAAGCTGGAAAATCTCTCCTATCCCCGCTCTTGTTCCGTGATGGATTTTCTTTCCTTTTTCCTGAGTATAACTTTAACGACCATTTTCTACACTTTACTTCTTCTTATTCCAGTTGTTTTTGTAACGGTAAGTGCCACTGAGAAATAATTGGTTCAGAAATCAAGAGTACGTTTCGCGGAGGTATTTGCGCTGTTTTTGTGACCCGTGCGGTCAAAGGGATTAACTCTGATTTGTGTTGTTCGCAGATTCTTTTAGTTATTCGTCTGACGACTTGGGATGCAGTGCCAATGATTTCTAGGTTCGACAGCGAAAAGTATTACAAAGATCCAAACAAAAACAATGCCACTTATCCATTTCCTATTATGGAGGAAGAAGGTTCTATCGATCTGTCGGTGATTGTACCTTCATACAACGAAGAGGAGCGATGTAAGTTCATACTTAAGCTGTTTATTTGTTTAGCTGCTCACTTGAATGATGCAACTTTGAAGCGGTTGTTATCATTTATTTGGAGGCAAAAAAGTAAGGTGACAAACTAAAAATTCGATTTGGTTCGACTTCCAACCAAAATTTAGAACGTATGTGTCCCTGTACGTGTATAAGGGTATATATATAATAATTATAAATCCTTTTCGGAGCATCTTCAGAATACCCGGCCACTTCATTTACATGTGTTAGTGTGCTTTGAAGAATGAGGTATATAACAATAGTTGCTATTCTAATTCAATAAGATGCAAATAAGTGGTCGGGTATTCTGAAGTTTAGCCTCCTTTTCATAATTGAGCTTACTTGATTGTGATTGGCTGTAACATGTGTGCAGTAGGGCTACCTGGGGGGTGTTCCTCAAAGTGTGTGGCTGAGATGTCTGGCCCTAACCTTGAAGCCTGTACCCTATTTCAGACCAAAGTCTTTGCTTTTCCATACCTCATTTCAGCATCTTTAGATAGTCCTTCTTAATGTTGGAAAATTTCGGTATGGATCATTTGTTCATCTCTCTCATTCCTTGTCACCCATCTAGCAGAAAATATTACATAGGATTCTGTAAATTATTTTATATTTTACTTTTTATTCAGTGCCCATAATGTTGGATGAAACATTTGAATACCTGGAAAATGAAAAGGTAATAGGTTGTTTTGTAATATAACTGAACAACTACAAGGGAAAAATAATGCAGTATCAACTGAGTAACAAGACATGAAGAAGAAGTTAATTGCTTTCTATGGTGTTGCACCAGTGTATCAAACATGATAGGGTTCTAATGACGATATCAGCTCTTTTTTGTTTAGTAATCTCTTCAAGGAAGGGCTCCATCTAAGCCTTTCTTTGTATATTTATTTTGTGATTCAATGTTAACCTTGATCCTATGTAGTATTTTCTTTTGTTTCATATACATTATAATATATGGTACCATACACCAGAACATACAAACTACCAAGTGGTACACGAAAGGATAAAATTGAACCACAACATATGCATAATCAAGTGTATTTCTTTTGTATAAGTTTGGTTGTTTGTGAATTTTTTTCTGCGACATTTTTGAAAACGCTACTAAATTGAACTAAAATATTCTATACTGTGATAAAAGTACCAGTGGTTAGATTAACCGCATTTTTTCTTTCAGAAACAGAAACCATCCTTTACCTATGAAATCATTGTAGTGGATGATGGTAGCAAAGATGAAACATCTAAGGTTAGTAAATTGAATTAAAGTTGGTTTAAATTGGCAGGGCTTGAAAAAAAATGTAAATTCCAGCTTTCCCACCGGGCAAGCATTTCTTAAATTTTACTTTGGCACCCTGAGTATACTTTCCTTTTATTTAGTTGCCAGACAACTTGCCTGGGGTCTTGCCCATAGGGCAAGTAAGAATGACAAGTTAATTGCCAGGCAGGAAAATCTACTTGTCCCGGACAACTGGATGGCACTTTTTTTTAGCCCTGAGTGCACAAGATATGTATTAACCCAGTTACAAGACAGGTTGCAAGTTAAACTTGGCATAACAGCCTTATGAAATGACTCAAAGAGGCAACAGGGAAATTTATAAAGATAAATTGATAACTGTTTGTGTTCGCAAAAGTAACATTATTCATGTGATGTAGGTGGCTCTGGAATATTCAAAGAAATATGGTGTCCACCAAATGAGGGTGTTGACTTTGGAGAAAAATCGGGGTAAAGGTGGAGCAGTCAGACTGGTAAGATTTTAGCTTCATACTTTCCCAAAAAAATTTGGCTTTTGACCCCCCTTGGCCAACTTCCATTTAAAATTTCTGATGTCTGTCATTGTGAGCTGTTATGGACATTTCTTGAAACTGTACAATGTACAAAATCCTAACCAAGGCTCTCTGACAGTTAATCTTAAAACTGTTGCATGCTGTACAAGGATGTGACAAGGTTATGAGTTAATGACCCATGATAGCTTGAAAGTGAAGAAACTAACTACATTTGGCAGAGATCCATCAAAAGGCAGTTTCCTTTATCTTGTTCATGATTTCACATTAGGTGCAATAGTAGTTAAATGATCTTGCAGCATTTCCCAACCATGTGATAACAGTGGTCTAAAAATGATGATAAATTCAGAGCAATTCTCCATCTACAGTTCAACCCCTATTAAACTGCCACCCTCAGGGAAATGGATAGTGGGTGCTTAAAAGGGGCTGGCCACCTGATAGAGGTAAAAACAACAGACAAGCCCTCAACAGGGCTTTAAATGGCCACCTAATAGGAGTGGCTGCTTAATAGGGGTTCAACTGTAATAATTGCATGAATTTGTCACTGACCCCAAGTCAAAATTCTTCCTGATTGTGCACAGGGCATGTTCAGCTCCAGAGGAAGAAGATTACTCATGGCTGATGCAGATGGAGCTAGTAAATTTTCTGACTTGGCAAGACTGGAGACAGCTTTAGATGATCTGAATGGAAAGAAGGTTAGTTTTGTTTATTGCAGATGCTACATGTATGTAGGAACCTGGGGGAAATAAACAAAAACTAACATTTCTGTAACTACAGTATTGTGTTGAACTACTGCTTATGGACACTGTCACTAATACAGACAGTCGCACCACTCTATTATGGACATGGCCTACATTGCAGCCGGACGTGTCACAAAATCCTGGTGTAGTCCATCTGCCCAACAGCTCCCAAAAGCTTGTTCTGTTATCCTGCAGTTTTGCACGGACATAACTATTTATCCATTTCTGATTGGCTACCAGTAGTTTCTTACGTGCCTTGTAAATGGTTATATTGTTGGGAAATAGATCACGCCAGAATAACGGTCCAAGAGACATAGCTTGATGCAAGAAACATAAGAATGTATCTATTAATGTAAAGCTTTTTTGAATTAAAGCTACGGCAGTCTCTGAACAAAAACTAGACAAAGATGAATATGATATCTGTGAAAAGAGACGTAAGAAGCACCCTACTTGCAAACGTTCTGATAAAACAACCAAGCCAGGCGTAGTCACAATAGACCAGGTGTACAATGCAAGTAACCAACATGTTCACAGTGAGAATATTTCAAACTTTGTCCCTTGAAAACCAATACTTAGAGATCTTCAAACATATCTTGCATAGAAAGGAGCCTTAACATAGTATAAGCACAGTGCGAATTACAAAGTCTACAAAGCGACATGCAGATAACAGCGGAAACCATTTGTAGCCCATTGTTCAGCAAATTTACAAAGATATTTTGACCTCAAAGAAATTCGTGAAGAGAGTTTTCCTGTTCAGGTAGAAGATTATCAATTTCAAACTGCTCTTTCGTGGCTTTGAATGCTTTTTGCCAACTTTCTTCTTTAATCACAGATATATTCTTTCAAACTCAAAGTAGTCTTGATGCTACAAATGTACATACCCCCAAAACCTGAGAGCAAATTTATTTTTAGCATCGCATGATAGTTGCGTGATTGATTTTGCTAGAATTTATCCTATGACAAAGTGCATAAGAAACTAGCCAATCAGAAATGGATACAGGTATCCATGCAAAACCGTGGGATATCAGAACAAGCTTCTGGGAGCTGTTGCACTGATGGACTATACCAGTGGTTTAGACTGACTGCCTCACAGGCCATTAATGACTCTGCATTCCTTGATTCCCTGTAAAATGTTCATATATATTCTTCCTAAATTCCTCTGGAATGTGTACCCTCTCTAATAATTCAACGAACACACTAAATCACCCCAGAAAGTAAATTAGTATATAATCTTAACCTCTTTATAGGGGAATCCTTGTTTACAATATTTGACTCATTAGCATAAGCAATTCTGTTTTTGACTTAGTTACAAATAAATCAGTTCTGAATATTGAAAGATCATAACTACTTGCGATTAACTCTGCCAGTGAATATGAGCCTGATGTATTAAATATTTTTTGTGCAACACGGGTTTAAAAACTCAAAATTTACCAAAGAATGTATGAGCTCATTAGCGCTTTTGCCACCCAGAAATTTTGCAGTTTTTGAAAGACAATTTCTCCCTGAATATTACACCCAAAGAGCTAAAAATTTCACCATGTACTAAGTTTCACTAGCTCTTTAGATGCCTGAAGTCTAACATGTTACCTTCTGTACGCAAAGCCGTATGCAAATGAGCAAAAATGTAAACAATGACGTCAGCATGAATCCGCCTATTGCAGACAAACCAGTGACATTGATTTTTTTTTTGGTTTATTTTATTAAATACAAACATAATACAATGTTACAACAATGAAAAAAAATAGTACAGAAAGAAGATAGGTGTTACAACTAATTCTTGATAATAGATAATATATCATATAATATTTACAATAATTTATTTTCAGTACAAGCTAATTTTGATCTCCGATCAAACTTATTTAACAAGTGATCGGTCTATTATGCATACATATACATAAAGCATGTTGTTATTGCCACTTCTCTTACCCTAAAGGATTTCTCTGCTGAAATCCAGATACATAGTGAATTTTCTCACTTAACCAAACTGACGTGCATTGCACCTAAATTGTTTCTACGAAAATAGACATTTAATGTCTATTTTCATAGAAACAATTTAGGTGCAAGGCAATGTTAAATTTTGAAAAGTTTATACTGTTAGTAGGGTGTGTACAATGCCATCAAATCTGTGACCTCAATAATAAGTACACCTGTCTAATAGCTTTTTGTTCTGCTGCTTTGATATCCATATTTGAGAGGTCTAACGGTGCCTCTCTCCAAAAAGATATATAAATGGGTACCAGCGCATTTAATGCTGGGGGGGGGGGGGGAGCCCAGTGATGGACTAGCATTCCCTCCAATAGGCAATTGCAGAAACGTGAGAGGACTGGGAAAGAGTATGGTTGTTTTCCGTTTGTTTGAAAAACTAAGATATTCAAATGAAACAACTAAATTTGAGAATATTTACCAAGAATAGAAGAATTTAGAGAAGGAAAATGGCAAAATGGTAGCTCTTCAAATATCACCTAAAATAGAGAGTTTGTATGGATTGGGTAGACAAGCCACAAAATTATAAGGATTTGTATGGAATTTTGCAACTTTTGAGATTCTTCCATTTGAACAATTTTCAACTGAAAACTCTCAAACTTGGCTGGGTAGCTTTTCATTCAGTAACATTTCAGTTGAAATGTTTAGATTTTCAATCTAATCAATATAAGAAACTCGTCCCAGTCCTCTCACGTTTCTGCAATGGGCTATACTCCTAGTCCACTGAAACCCGGATAAGCTCCGGCCTGATGAGCCACTTGGCTCGTATGCAGACTTTACCTTTACCTTACCCAAATGATGTGGATTAATTTTTCTTGAGATGTGTTTGCCATTCGTAGTGTAATTTTTTTTCACATATTTATTACCAATCATCACCTTACTGAGGCGCGATGGCCTCATGGTTAGCGTGGTCATCTCCTGATTGACCGGTCTGGGTTCAAGCCCTGGTTGAGGACATTGTGTTTTGTTGTTGGGCAAGACACTCGAGTCTCACAATACCTCTCTCCAATCCAGGGGGGAGTAGAAATACTCCTAGTTGCTTTATGCTACAGAAACCAGAGATAAGAGCCAGCCTGATGGATCACTTGGCTCCTACGCAGACTCACCTACCTACCTACCACCTTACTGAACATTGAAAAAATATGTTTCAAATCATTGATTAAATGAATTGATGTTGTTTATTGTTCAACATGTTTTTGCTTGTTCAGGGGCATAAAGCTGTAATAATTTGTGGTTCAAGAGCCCATCTTCAAGATGAAGCTGTGGCACAAGTAAGAAGAGTTGTTCTAGAGTGAGAAGGATAATCAGTGTGTTTTGTTTGAGTATACAACTCAGAAATAGTAAACCTTTTCTCCAGTCTACTTAATATGTAACTTAGTGCGCTCGACTCTGGAGCGAGCACTCCAGGTTCGAGCACTGACTGGGGATGTTGTGTTGTGTTCTTGGGCAAGACACTCTCGCGGTGCCTCTCTCCACCCAGTTGTATAAATGGGTACCAGCGAATTTAATGCTGGGGGTAACCCTGCGATGGACTAGCATCCCATCCAAGGGGAGTAGAAGTACTCCTAGTCACTTCATGCTACTGAAACCAGGATAAGCTCTGGCCTGATGGGCCACTTGGCTCGTATGCACACTTTACCTTTTTTACTTAATATGAGGGCTGAAAGTGTTTAAAAAAGATAAATTTTCTTGCAAAATTCTAGTCAAGGATCAAAGAGTTACATGCAAAGAAAGAAGTTGATTAACAAGTATTCACCAGTAGACCTCCGTCACTCTCTTGACATCAGGTTCAATCCGAGGTGTCTTGTGGAAGATGAAAATGAATTTGTGACAAAAAACGTCTGCTTGGACCTGCTTGTTAAGATGGCCAAGGGTTGTTTCACATCTCTACATGAATTCCACCACAGTAGTTTTGATTAAAAAAGCTTTTATTACATTTAATAGTGACAAACTATTCTAATTTCTTTTCAGCGCTCTCTCTTTAGGAACTTTCTAATGTATGGCTTTCATTTCCTTGTGTGGTTTCTTTGTGTGCGAGGAATCAAAGACACGCAGGTACAGTTTGTGAAATATCAATGTAAGGGTTAGTTATATCAGTTATAATTATAGATCATCACAGTTATACACACAACTAAAGCAGTTGTGAAATTAAACCTGAAAATCAGGCTTGAACGGGATTTGAACTCGACCTCTGCGATACGTGTGCAGTGCTCTTCCAACTGAGCTATCAAGCCAACTGGGAGCTAGTCACATTGTTAGTTTGTAACATACTCGTAGATGATAAAGAATGCAAGTGAATACATGAAATATGATATATTTGAATTGTGGCGAAAGATATGGAGGCATGATTGGTCATCGCAGTTATACACATAACTTAAGCAGTTGTGAATTTTTTTCAGGGTTAATTTTGCAACTGCTTATTTGTGTGTAACTGTGACGGTCAATCATGTGTTCATATCTTTCTCCGCAGTTCAAATATATGATATTTTATATATTTACTTGAATTACTACTGTTGCCAACTCAAAATTCTGGTCTCGGTTCTTCAAAGGGTGGATAACGTTAGTCACTACTGGTTAAGTTACAAAGTCAACCACACAATCCAGTAGATCGAGATTTATCATGTCAATGACGGCCGGGTATCAGTTCTTTGGGGGCCTGGTGTTTTGGCAGTTAACTAAACTATGGCGTTGTAATCAAAATTGTAATCATAGTCAGATTAAGTCTCATTTTCTGTAGCCTCGGCTAAACTCTGGAAGGCAATGCCGCGGGAAATCCGTTCAAGCGACAAAATAGAGTCTTACCTTGAGTAGGAGAAAACGGCTGAGATCGAGGGCTAGACCAAGTATCTAAGGAGGTACTTTTGCGCTTAGGCTCGATTTCCACTGCTCTCTCGAGTCAGGTTTACGTGGCATGTATTGTTGTGCCTGAAAATTTAAGAGGCCACGCTGTACAATTCAGACTGGGTAAATCTTCTCTAGAACCAGATTTCAATTCACGGACTAATGTCGTTATAGCTAGTAGGCCAGGTACTAGTTTAATAATGCTGTGACACTACGTGTCTGTTGTTTCAGTGTGGATTTAAGCTTTTCACAAGACCAGCGGCGTTGTTAACGTTTTCTGCTCTGCACGTGGAGAGGTGGTGAGTTTTCAAGGGTTTTCTTCATACATTACCTGGCGGGACCAGCGCTCAGTTCATTGAATCAAATAACTACTGGAAATTACTGGTTGCGATTCAGTAACCAATCTTTTGATAAAAAATGTTCAAGTTGTCCAGGACAAAACCAATGTGACAGAAATTAGAGAATACTGTACTTTATGTCTTTCAAGTCTTCAACTGAATGACCAAAATGATCTTAAGAACACTTGGAAGCTCATAGGTACCTTAGTTAAGAGAAAAAATAAAGGCCAAAATTGTCCTATTAGAATTGTAAGAAATGACAAAGTGTTCACTAATCAATCTGATATTGTAGAGCAGTTCAATCAGCATTTTATCAATGTTGGCCCTAATTTGGCAAAAACTATTCACAGTACTGACGGCGATCCATGTGGGTTTATTAACCACTCTCCTTTACATAGTCTTTTTCTGTCTCCTGTTACAGAGGAGTGGGTCGCTGACTTTTTTTCTTGTTTAAATGATAAGAAATCATCATTGGATGTTCCAAATAAATTGGTTAGAGTAGCCTCTAAGACCCTCTCCAAGCCATTTACATATATTTTTAATAAGTCAATCTCTACTGGTATAGTGCCTGATGTATTTAAAGTGTCAAAAGTAACTCCTATTTTTAAAAGTGGAACTCTGTCTGATCCTAGTAATTACCGGCCAATAGCTACACTGTCTCCTTTTAGTAAGGCCTTGGAACGAGTTATCTATGATCAGTTAATTCAATATCTTGATAAGCATGAGGTATTATTTAAGTATCAGTTTGGCTTTAGAAAAAACCATTCCACTGAGCAGGCGATTATGGAGATCACTGATAATCTGAAGGCCTCTATTGACAGCAATTTTATATCCTGTGGTCTGTTCTTAGATTTCTCAAAAGCATTTGATACAGTAAATTACCAAATATTGTTAGATAAACTCTGTAAATATGGTGTCCGTGGTAGGCCACATGATTGGTTTGCAAGTTATCTCCAAGATCGCAAGCAATTTGTTCAAATTGGAAATGAAAAGTCAAGATTATTAGAGATGACTTGTGGTGTACCACAAGGGTCTACCTTAGGTCCCTTATTATTTTTAATTTATATCAATGACATTGCTAATTCATCTAACAAATTGTCTTTTCGCCTCTTTGCCGATGATGCCAATATCTTCTATACTTTAGATGACATAAATGATATTGAATCAGTTATGAACTGTGAAATGACTAAAGTTCTTAATTATTGTTCCATTAATAAATTATCTGTTAACATGAAAAAAACTAACTTCATGTTAATAACCTCATCACGTAAAAAAGTTACTCCTATAAATATCTTAAATTTTGAGCAGAAGGCTTGTATTAAGTACCTCGGGGTCTATATAGACCAACACTTGAATTGGAAAGATCAGATTACCCATGTTAAAAATAAGGTATCTAAAAATATTGGGATCCTGTATAAATTAAGACACTATGTGAGCATACATGTTCTCAAACAACTTTATTATACACTGATATACCCTTATTTAAGCTATGCAGTTGTAGTGTGGGGAAATACTTATCAATCAAATTTAAACAAGTTATGTTCTCTTCAAAATAAATGCATTCGTTGTATGTTCTTTGCTGATAGTAGAGAGTTATCTCAAGTTTTTTATAAAATTCTTGATATTCTTAAATTTGATAACATTGTTAAACTGAGTACATGCACAATCGCACATAAGATATTTAACAAGTCCTCTTATATTCCTTCACTGTTTCATGATTCCCTCACAATAGTCTCTAGCTTGCACAAGTATAACACCAGATATGTCTCCAAAGGTAATTTTCATCGACCAAAAGTAAGGACCAACACTGGCAAATTTACCTTTGTATATGCTGCATCTAAATTATGGGAAACGGTACCGACGAACTTGAAACGGCTCTCTATTAATGGCTTTAAAAAGCGCTATAAAAATCATCTTCTCAAATGTCAGTCATAGTTCACAATTTCCAACTAAGTTTCACTTTGTAATCATATCTGTTCTTGTTTTCTGACTTTTCTGTAAATAATATTTCCATGCTATTTTCATAAAATCTGTGAAGTAGTTTAGTTAATAATTTTTATTTTGTTTCCTTCTTTCCTTTCGTTATCTGTAAGTAAGCAGCAGCCAACTCGAAAGCTTTGCTACTTTGGCTGCTGCACACTAATTCACAAATTTGTATCTATATACTATACATCTCCATTATTATGTTTTCTGTACTTTGTTTTTTTCTTTCCTCCTTTTTGCTTGTACAGAATAGTGTAAATAAAGGTTGTTGTTGTTGTTGTTGAACAAAACCAAAAAGGCTTCGGAGTCAAGTGTTTTAAAAAAAACAACGATTTGAAGTTTTACTGTCTAGTTCCAATACTTCAGTTATCATAATCAACAATCTACAAACTGGAAACAACCGTTACAATTTTAGCGGGAAAATAAACGTCGTTGTCTTCCTGACTCCTCTGTCAAGTTCAAGTGTGACAAGACAAGTTGAATTGTTTTTACATATAAGTTGTAGACAATATTTTCATTTTAATTTATGAACCCAAAACGTTGAAACTAAAAGTAATCTTTGGCACTGCTTTTCTTTTCTCAGGGCTTTTGATGTAGAGTTACTTTACATTGCACAGCAGTTAAAGATCACTCTTGCAGAAGTCGCCATCAACTGGATGGAGATTGACGGTTTGTCTTGAGATAATTGCCATACATTCCCTGTTCCAGTTCTAAGAATTTGTTTGTAGATCAACAAATCGTTCAGCGCTATCGATCAATGAATAAATTATGTGAGTGGAGGCGCGTTGGCCTCATGGTTAGTGCGTTCGTCTCCGGTTCAAGCGGTCTGGGTTCGAGCCCTGGCCGGGGACATTGTGTGGTGTTCTTGGGTAAGACACTTGACTCTCTCAGTGCCTCTCTCCACCCAGGTATATAAGTGGGTACCTGCGAATTTAACTGTAAATAAGTTGCTTGCTTTTGTTGCAATATGGCCAGAGTGGCGTGTATGGTTTTAAATTTGCGACAGTCAAAAGAAAATTAGACTCGGTCTTGACAGACACCAAATAACTTAACTGATCTTACATGTGATAAAAGTGATGGCTTGGCCGTGTAACTTACGCTTACATTCAGCGTTTTCTTTTAAAGGTTCAAAGATGGTTCCATTTTGGAGTTGGTTACAGATGGGTAAAGACCTGCTTCTCATTAATCTACGATATCTTGTTGGAGCTTGGAGAATTGAGCCAATGAAGCTTAAGAGCCAATAAATATGTTGTTAAAATATCACTATACAATGCAACCTTGAAGTAATGCCGGCCGAAAATGTCAGTTTTTGATGAAAACGATATTCAATTTAATTAAATCGTGACTGGAACTAGAGAAAGGACAAACTCCGATGTCGCGAGCAATACACGACTCTATTTTTACTGTGCGCTATAGAAGAAGAATTGATTTTGTAGCCGAGAAAGATCCCGTGTACTTTTAATAACAACATCATCGTTAAGGCAGCGTCGACACTACGTCGGAGAAATTTGAAAACGCAACTTTATTTCTACGGTTAGACCTACCGTCCACACTAATCCGTCACGAAAACGGAGCTTTTCGAAAACGCTCTTCAAACCGGAGGAATTTGAAAACGTCTGTTTTTCGCTTTCGTGTGGAAGGAAAACATTTTGAAAACAGAGCTTTTTGAAAACGATGACCTCACAACAATCATGTTATTTTCCTGCCCAAGTTTTTTTCAAACACAAATCCAATATGACCGGTGATTGTTGTATTTTTCAATTCCTCTAGCGTTGTGTGGACGGAAAGCATTTGATGCTTTTTCATATTGAAACCTTCATTTTCAAGTTACTCCGGCGTAGTTTGGACGGAGCCCTAGTCTGGGTTAAAAAAACGTGAATCCTCGAGGAATTTTGTGGATGCGAGTTGAACGAGAGTTTTATTTTCAACTCGCAGCGAGCTTAAACCAAACGAGAGAGAAAACTCTTGACTATTTAGGAAAAAATTGAGAGTGAGATTGCACAAGGGTTTCAGGCGAAAAATCTCTCCTGTCAAATCTCTTTCCCGTTTTAATAGCCCGCCAGGCTTTTATTTTCTTAACGTACATTCTTGTACGACAGATAAAATTTATAGAACTAAGCAGATTTATGATAGTCTAATGTAAAAATCATTGCATTGTCCGACAATTTGGCCTCAAATAAAAATTGAATCACCGTTTCCGTGAATATCTAGCAAATTAAAGTAAATACAATATAGTTTTCTTCTTAATTTATTTTTTAATAACTTTCTTAAGTCAACCACTTTTTTGAAGTGGTAATGTACGGTTTGGGAAAAAATAAAAATGGAAGATCAGGGATAACTGAGACGGGCGAAGAATTAATACATGTTACTGTTTTAAAATATAACTTTAATTCAACGATTATTTGTCATATATCCTCAGTTGTATCTTTGTCCTTCATTTTTGTTTGACATTGTCAAGATCAGTGTTTACCTCCACCAAAAGGTGGAGAAGCCACCTTAGAGCTTCAAGAGAGCTTATGGCTGCAGACCGGAGGCAAAATTCAGTCCTCGACTTTCTAAAAAATGTATTCCATTGCAGCCGCGTTCCCAGGGTCCTCTCTCTACCACCTGGGAACGAGGTTGGCCATATTGGTGTTCCAACGGCGGCTGCGTTGGTGTACTAAACCAATCCTGTGACAGTTGAACTCTTTTCTTATGTAAACACTTTCTTTTGTTGCAATAGATTTGCATGTCTACTGGACACGTGAGTGAAAACGCTCCATATATACAGCACATCCCACTTCCCCGGCCTCTGCGGAGGAGAGGAGAAAAGTTAAGACACCAGGACAAAAGGCCGAGAACAACGTCGATTAAAAAATGATTTTCTATTTTACTTAATACGAAACTCGCGATACTCTGAAGTCATTTTCCTTTTTTTTAGTGTCAAAACTATCACGAAACTGAATCTGGAACAGGACGAAACTTGAAATAAAAATAAAAAAATTGCCGTTCGTGGTTCACGTTCTCTGGAATTTGGTAATTTCACGTTGTTTTGCAGAGTACGGCAAAGAATATAACGCACGTGCACAGTCATTATTCTGCTCGTCAAACTTTTTGTTTAGCGACGTTCCCGTTGCCGCTGCCGTCGTGGTTTTCCTAAACTCCCAAACATGTTGTAGGACTTTTTCTGCTAGTGTTCGAGAAGCCATATAACTGCTGGATTTTTCCACTAAACTCGACAGAAACCTGTCAAGAAAATAGACATGGTGTTGTGTCCGGGAAAATGAAAGCAAATCTACCAGAACAAGAATTTTGCTTATTTGGACTTCTCTTCAACAGGTCTAAAACAAGAGACGGATAATCTCTTGGTCCAAAATTAGTCACTTGTACGGTGCCCTCCCCTCCCCCCCCCCCCCTGCTCCCGCGCACGTTTCAAAGCGCTTCGTCCCCACATTATTGTCATGATTGTTATTACCGAGAGTTATCCGCAAACAGGCCAACGGTGGCGCTGATTCTGGTTAGCCAACCGGGGGCACAATAGGGTTAGTAACCCTTGGGTCGACCTTTCTCGATAATGTATTAAGGTAGCACGATATATACTTTAAACTCTCTACGTCTGGCTCAGGTTGGTCGAAGGCTGGATAACAAGTGTTGACACAACAAACCACGCTATCCGTTGAATAGTGATTTATCCGGTGGAAAGGGGGAAAGCGTCATCCACCTTTCGAACAACTCGGGCCTGCAGTCTACACATTTTAGCTTACTGCGGTCAAATACACGCAGTCTTTCTGTCACCTTCCCATCGAACGTTGCGCCCATCAGGAATCACGGCAGCATCTAATCTTCTTAGTAATAGACTCCTGTGTAAACCAAAATCACCCCAAAAATGCTACAAATCCATATAATAAATTGCATTGCTCATAATCCAGGCACACCTCATCCTGGTATCTGATGCTCAAGAAATTTAGGGAAAATTGCCGGTTCTGCGAAATAACACGTCCTGATATGACAGACAAAACAGTCTGAACACATGTCATAGAACAATCAACACCGGAAGAGAACGAAGGCATATGCTAAGTTAAAAAGTAAACCAATGTGACAACTGAAACCAATCAGGTTCAAAAAAGCCAGTCTTTCGCAGCGGTAATTTGCCTTTGGGGAATGCAGGCGTTTTAAAACTATTCAATCGCTATATAAATGTAAACAGTTCATTTTATCTTTTAATTCTGATTACAAATTACCCTGTTCTTAGATAACATAAATTAATCCTTTTGTATCTGATATTGGCCCGTGTTTCTTATTAGTCCGCTGCCTTTCGTGGCGCCATCGCCACAGTAGGGCTGGTAGGTTTTTTGATTTCTTGTTCTTTGGCTGAACAAACGAACCATTTGCAATTTCCGATAGCGCAATGGCGTTGATGGTGAAGAATTTGCGGCACAAATCCTTTAGTTGTTATTTTATAAGCTTTACTCGGAGAGGCGGATGCGGTGCCGGAAATAATTGAATGACAGTACAGTTCAGCTTCCTCTTCAACTTTTAAGAACATTCTTTTAGTAAATTTCTTGAATGAAACTTATTGAGTGTCTTGAGTGCTGTAAAACCTGTATACCAAAAAATGAATCAAGTAACGTAGATAATTACATGATTTAGAAACACTACCTTCGAAAAAAAAGAAACTGCCGCTTGCGTGCTGCCGTGATTCGTGTCGGGACGTGGGTGAGCTCACTACACTACCTGTGCGGGAGGGCGAAAAATGATTTTAGCTTTACTTAGTCTAGAGCATAGCTTAATAAGTAAGCCACGCCTAAGAAGAGATAAAATGGCTATTTTTCTTCAGTTCTGAATTTACGGTAGAAAATGTAAGAAAAACTCCAAAGGAAAATCTAATTTTTGATATTTACACAAAGAGGTGTTTGTTCCCTCCCCCCTCATCTGAAACGTTACACTATTCTGTTGTCAGGTTTGTCACGGTGTCAGACACTCAGACAGGATGTCGCCAGTAGAGTGACGTCACACCACCTCAAGGCTGCCTCTTGTAGGAAGAACACAATTTGACTGAGAGAGAACAATTGTTTACGAATTTTCGCTCGCGTTGTGGTTCTTTGGGTGGTGTTTACGCGCTGTCTAGTGAACTGTACGGGAGAATAAGCCGAAGGCCAACATTTGTCGCCAGCGTGGCGCGGTTGTTTATTCAGCAAACGCGACGACACCGAGGCGCCGTCGAAGCATTCGATAGTTCGAAGCGTGATTCAGCCTTATGTGCATGCTGCATGTTTCGGTGGTAAACGTCTTCCAACTGTCGCTCTAAGGCATAATTTACGAGTTGTTTCACCGATTATCTAAACACCAGCGTGTGGCAGAGTTGAAGCAGACAACCAAACAGGCGCGCTAACAAGGGAAATCCGACAAGACCCGGCACCAAGATGACGACCATGGCTTCGCTGTTTTCGTTTACCCCTCCCGCCGTGAAAAGACTACTTGGCTGGAAGCAGGGCGACGAAGAAGAAAAGTGGGCTGAAAAGGCTATTGAATCTTTAGTCAAGAAGCTTAAGAAGAAGAAAGGTGCTCTCGAAGAACTGGAAAAAGCACTTTCAAACCCAGGCCAACCTTCCAAATGCGTTACTATTACCCGCAGTTTAGACGGGCGCCTTCAGGTCTCTCACAGAAAAGGTTTGCCGCATGTAATATACTGCCGTGTTTGGCGATGGCCCGATCTTCAAAGCCACCACGAGCTAAAGCCTTTGGATTGTTGCGAGTATGCCTTTGGGCTAAAACAGAAAGAAGTCTGTATAAATCCCTACCACTACAGACGAGTGGAAAGCCCCGGTAAGTAAGTCGAGAAGACAGGCTTGGTGATTAGAAAAGTCCCTCAAAGAACTAAATGTACTTAAGTGTCTCGCGATTTATCCCGCCATTTGTTTTCTTTGTGCCATTCTACTTTGATTTTGAACATGATTAGCCCGTTTAAACAGATGACGAAGTTGTTTGTATACTACATTTAGTGAGGCTGCTTAGAGAAACCTCGACACTTTGGCACAACAGAAGAAAATTGAACTTAATGTGTTTCATTCTATTCTTCT
>OZ026603.1:32102657-32172657 GCA_964020085.1 Micromussa lordhowensis | reverse complement strand
CGCCGACTATCAAGAGGATACCTGGTGAAAGCACTGATTGACGACTTGAAAAAGAAGACCTTAGTTCCACTATACAAGGGAATTATCTTCTGATTTGTAGGGGGTTATTAATAGTCCTTCAGAAACCATGGGTCTCAAAAAATTTTCATTGAATTTCACTGGTCTCACCTTCTCATTTTTTTAGCGGTTATGTGCATCTTGTAGTCTCAATTTTTTTCACAAAGCTGTCGCCCAGTCTCCTATTTTTTTTTTGCAAGGCTAAGAAAGTCTGGAAGTACTGATTTGTTTTTATTTATATATGTATAAATGAGAACTGAACGTCTAAAACCTGAAAGTCAAGCTATCTCGGGCTTGCAAAGAATAATGATAGTCTCACCTTCTCACAAATCTTACATTTGCCATTCACTTCCCCTGATTTGATGTGAAACACCTTGAGAGTATGCATGGTGCAGCTGGTAAGTGGTTGGCTTCCACAGCACAATCCAGGTTTAATGCATTCCAACTGGAGTGCTAGTGGATTGATTGAGTTGAAAGGTTTTTCTTAGGGCACTCCAGAGCAGTTTTCATCACTCATCGGAAATTTACATTTCCAAATTCCAAATTTGATATGTTTAAGTCATCATTATTATTCAATTCTAAAACCTCTTTAAATATCTTAAGTTTCCACAAGACTTACAACTTAAGGTGGTTCGAAATAGTTTTCATTTTCCCGAGACAAGTTCACAAATTCTTTTCTAAATTATGTTTGGTTCATCGTGTCACTATGAAATTTTGGCACAGAAATAAAAGAAACATCATAGATTCATTACATGACATTCATTTCAGAAAACCTGTTACCATAGCAACCATATGACGCATTCAGTTGAGCCCCTAAAATCGAAATCTATTGTCTTTTTTAAAAAATTGGTCGGTGAAATCTTCTCAAACTGCAATATTATATGTCACCAGGAATGACCTTTAAAATATTTCAGTTTAAAAAAAATCTGTTGGGTAGATTAAGAAAAAATCCTCTTTTTGACTATTGTTCTCTTATTTTTTTTTCCTGCCTACAGAATTTTTTAAAAATCGGACTATGTATGCAGCCAATTGGTCCTGGTAATCACCGAAAAAATGAAAAAAATCCACCGAGCGGAAGCGGAAATATGAGCAATTAAAGTTATAAAAACTCCAAAATTTCGATCAGCATTTGCGTATGTGCGTCAACTGCACGCGCGAGATTAGGCTTGTTGATTTCGCAGTTGGCAGTGTTTTGTTCAGGTGTTTTCCCGTTTAACTCTTTTTCACCCTTACAGCACGTTTCCTCTTCGGCACATTTTGCATTAAGGTTGCCCCAAACAACTGAATAAACAACAACACCTAGCCCTAGAAATCCATACAGAACTCTCGTAAAAAAGCTAGTACGATCGTAAGATTTATCTTGGTCGCTGCGAGTTGGCGACAAAGCACGGACATAACGTTCCGGAAAGGAAGTAGCCAACGTAGAAGACTTCCAGATAGATGGAAGCATGCCATTACAATTTCTCCCATGAGCTCTGCAGCGACGCCCAAAAAGGAGGCAAAAGTACATCACAGTCGCCATATTTGTTTATGGGCGCGAGGTTAGAACCCAGTTTGCGCACGCCATAAAACTATTTCAAACCACCTTAAAATTTAAGCTCTCAACAGATAGAATGAACCATCACTTGTTTTGAATAGAGCTTATTTACAACCACCAAATTTGAGGGTTGGCGGGGATTCCTGTATGAAAGTTTCATTGGTGCCAATCAAAAAATGTTTTAATGGCAGCCTTGTTAGGTACTTTACTCACCTTTGTGGGTGTGACTTAAGCTCACAGAGATAACAAGAAGGTTGCATTTGGTTTAATTTCCGACTTATTTTATTCATTTCTTGTTTCTTTTGAATATGGTTCTTGTGGCTGTTAATTACATAGAGCCCATTCAGTGTTTTCTGGTGCAATCTGGTACCTCTTTTATTCAATAAAAACAGTACCATAGAAGTATAATTTTTAGTAGTTACAACTGTGCTTTGTTGTCTTTGGAAGGAGTGTGCCTGTCCAATAGGCTATTTCCGAGTTACCTTGTGCCTCTGTTTCAAAAAGCGTCCTTGTGCAAAACCTTTCGTATGAAAATGAATTTGATTTACATAAAAATGAGCCTGTACGTGGGACACATTTTCCTCTGAATGATTTTGCACAAAGACTCATTTTAGAACAGTGGTAAAAAGGCAACTCTGAAATGACCTATAGAATTTCCAGTATTTGCTGTCTTTTTTATACTTATTTTTCATTTTTGTGATATTTTTGTCAGATTTAACTCATGTTACTCCAGTAAACTACCAGGAGCCATCTTCATGGTGCTCGATCTCCTATTATGAGCTCAATAACAGAGTTGGCGAGCAGTTTCAAGCCAACTGCACCAGTATCATTGTGGATGGTTTCACTGATCCTAACACTGCAAACTCGGAAAGATTCTGTCTGGGTCTGTTAAGTAACGTCAATCGTAACTCAACCATCGAGAGCACTAGGAGGCACATTGGAAAAGGCGTGCATCTGTATTATGTTGGTGGAGAAGTTTACGCCGAATGCCTGAGTGATTCTGCCATTTTTGTTCAGAGTAGGAATTGTAACCACAGTCGTCAGTTTCATCCTACAACAGTGTGTAAAATCCCTTCAACCTGCACACTGAAAATTTTCAACAACCAGGAATTTGCACAGTTGCTTTCACAGTCAGTCAATTATGGTTATGAGGCAGTGTACGAGTTGACCAAGATGTGTTCGATCCGTATGAGTTTCGTCAAGGGCTGGGGAGCAGAGTATCATCGGCAAGATGTTACTAGTACGCCCTGCTGGATTGAAATCCACCTTCATGGTCCTCTTCAATGGCTTGATAAGGTGCTAATTCAAATGGGATCGCCACGGAATCCAATATCTTCGGTTTCATAAGGGAGACTTCAGTGCCGCGAGGCTTAGTTTTTGTTGCAACGATGCTAATTTCATTAAAGCTGATTAAGAGAGTTACATGTATGCTCAAGAAAGCATTCTGTAAAGTCAGACATTCAAGATTGCATGCTAAAAAGAAGTTTATGTTTATTATCCAGCTATTTTGTTATGCAAAATGCATTGAGGGGCTCTCAGAGACTTGCTATTGGAGTTTAAAAACACTATTTTATAAAGTTAAGGTGTTTACATATAAATGCGAGTAAAGTTCTGTTAAAACCATACATGTTAATTTAAAAAAAATCGCATACTGATTTGCCTACAGAAATATGATTCTACTGTTAAGTAATAATATTGATCTAATATTGTTATTGCAAAATATTTCTAGTTTTAATTGTTAATGTGTAATAAGCCTCTTATTAAGTTTATGCGCTTTCGACTGCTTGAGATTTAAAGTGACATCATTGTTAAAGGAATCTGCTGGAGAAGATGAGGAATTGACTGCTCTTTAAGTGGACATCCTTGACCATGCTTTCATGTTGGGTTGCAAATTAGGTCAAAAGGTTATTCTTAACTGGTCATTATGGTATTTTGTTACTAAAGGTTAAGGTTGAGTCATAGCTAGACAGAAGAGGTAGAGCGGGAATTGCCATCCTTTCAGGTTCAGCTCTAGTCATTTTTACTTTTTTGTTTCTTATGGCGTGTATTATTCCAAACATATTAATTTGAAGCAAAATTTCTTACTTATTTGCCTACAGATATGGTTTTACTGTAATGTTATGATTCTAATGTCATTATTGTAAAATATTTCATATATATAAATTACAAGGGCCTAAGTTAACAAGGGAAAACAGTCAATTGCCCACAACAGAAGGCTTACGAGTACCTAGACTGTATTCATGTATGGCCAACAACATTTTTCCAAGAAGTTAATAGTGTTTCAAATTAATTTATAGAGTTTTCCTGACCTTATTTTTGAAAATTGTTTGTTTTTTAGTTTTTAAAAAGGCTGCAAAGTTAAAAGTATGGTAAAGCTACCAATTGAGTATACTCCTTCACTCATCTTACTTCCTCACTGTTTTTAATTCTGGTTTTATTTGGTGACAATTTGGAAGGGGGAGGGGGCTATAAAATCAAAACTGTGTTTGTATGACTTGTAGGAAGTTAAGCGTAAGGTTTCTCCAGTACTTTGTTTTTCCTTTTGCACATTTTCCTTTAGTATGGCTCTGTCTGCTGTTATAACCTCATCTTGCTGATATTTAGCATTTAAATCTTCCCATTAGGTGATGTTAAAGACTTGAAAGTGACTGAATTTTGTAGAAAGTCAAATAATTTTTTGATCAAGAAATTGTTGTATAACACATTGATTCAATATTAGGAAGTTACTATTTAACAAAATTATTGGACATAGTTAATTTTGATGCTAGTAACAACCATTATTATTGTTGGGAATTTTATTAGTTGGCATTTGCTTGTATCACAACTCTAGTTCTGAGACTTTTTTATCCCTAGTAAGCTTTTAGACAATTTTATTGGCTGCCTGTGTGTATGTTAACAGTCCTTTAGCCTGTTACAAGCTTTTGGTCAGTGGGAATGATAAAAAATGCAGGCACTCGATGAGCAGGGGGCTTTCACGCACCGGCTTTTTCTATCACCCCCACTGACCAAGAGCTAACCTCTAACTGTGTAAATCTTCTGTGTGTAACTTCTTTACGTTTGTGTATGAAATCCCAATGTGGAACCGGATGGAAGCCACTTAAAAGTTTGTTTATTTGGTGATTGATGTTTGGTTTTCTAACTTATACAAACGTTCTGGTGAGTGGAAGGCTCAATATGGTGGCCGTTTACGAATAGTGCAGGGGAGTTTTCTGTTTTAAACATGATTTTGGTTGAGAAACTGAAGAAAGTAGAAGACAATGGAAAAATAAGAAAGGACCTAGGCTTGGGATGTCAGAATTTCCTGTAAATGATTCTTTACAAACCCCGCAAAGTGTGTAGTAAGCAGTTTTTTACAGTAACATTTCTTAGTGGCTAGTAACATTGTATGGAACTATACAGAAGTGCAAAGTTCTACCAATTGTGTCTTATATTTTTTTCACATAAACAATGAAATATAGAGCTGTTTTAATTTAGAAAGCAATAACTGTATCATCAGGTGTTGCTTACCAACATGTAATAGCAAGTCTTTTAAAAGGATAGTCTCAATCCTTGGTCATTTGTGGCTTCCACCATTTGTTACTCTGTCTCTTTACTTAGTTGTCATTAATATTTGGACAGTCATCATTTGACAAATAGCCATAAGGTGTTAAGAAGTATACAAATACAAAGAAGGCTGCATATTTGCTGTTTGTCAAGCCTGTAACTTGCTTTTCTATTCTGTGTGTCTTCACTAATGTCTGTCGGCAACGTACTGATGATGTAAGACTTGTACCAAGTTACTCATGCAAGCCACGCCCAATTCCGTTCTCTTCTGTTAATAGGTCGATTATTTTGTCATTAATGGTCCTTTGTTCACAATAAAAATATTAATAACCCTGTCTTGTTTACTATTGCAATATTGGGAACCACAAAATCTTGGTAACTAATTCCGCTTAACTAGTACCCTATCTAGGCCTGTCACCCCTACCCCCCTTCTTCTGGGAGATACTCTACATGGCGTATTTTCAGACATGTCATTTTTTTCTCTCTTTTTTTTTGGTTGCACAACTGCTGTGAATAGGGTATGCAATTTTCTATGAGTTTGTTTTAAAAAATGTCTGAACCTGGTGTGGTATGAATACAGGTTATAGAGAATACAGCAAGACCAGAGATGTTTTTCCTGTCTACCCAGCATCAGGTAGTTTTCAGTCCAAGGATAGCATGATGTTTTCCTATACAGAGTTTGTAGACATTTTAGGTTTCCTTTGTCAGCAAAAGGCTCGGGATCGGATTCAAGTCCTGAGAGATGCCCTTACTCTATACCAGAAGCAGTCCTGGGCAATTGCCCTCCTGACACCGGACAGGTTCGCGCCCTAAAAGCTCAAGTGACAATTTTTTTCATTTTTTCATGAAACCGGAAATCTGTCTGCGTTCGCACGTGCATGGATAGCACGTGAATGGCTATGTCCATCCAGTATTGCGGTGTGTTAACTCTCGCCTAATAAAAGAGGCCTCTTTCGTGCAGGCCGCTGGCAGGCGGCTATGAGTTCGGATGCTGGGATTGTACCCCGCGAGCCTTCCCGCTCCCATTTTCCTCAGGGAGCCTCGGCGGAGGCGAGAGAGGTTTGACAATTAGGGGTACATGGCAGTTTGGGACCGTGAACACTGAACGCAGCTTCTGTGCTGGACTCTTCTTGACCCCGGTCGTGAGTACAGACCTCACTGTGTTGTTCCGGTACTCACGACTTCAGTCCATGCCTATCTGTGTTATATCCCTTTACAACATAGATAGGACCCTGCGCGCGCTCTGATTGGTCAAAAACCCATGTTTTATCAGAGTATAAAACATAGAAAAAGCGTGTTTTATTGTTTTGCGCGCGTAAAATCTATATCATAAAGCAAATGAAGAAGCCTAATCCGTGTATTACACTGTGATAAAACACTCCGGACATTTGAGAACACTCGAGAAATGTATAAAACACTCGCCTGTGGCTCGTGTTCTCAAATGCCCGTCGTGTTTTATCACAGTGTAATACACGACTTAGGCTTCTTTATTTGTTAAATAATGTGTAAGCAGCCTTCCATTATACGCTGATTGACAACCGTGACAACTGAATTTGTACAGACATTTGATGTGATCAGTTCAACGGCAGGAGCCAAGTGTCAACAGTCAACGGTAGTATTTTGTTTTCCTATATATTTTTTTCTCGCCACTTTTTCTATCCATGCTGGAGTCTGTGGGACATTTAAGGCGGTTTGTCGCCAGAAAGAAAGCCAGTTGTTGTCTGCTGTGAGAGTCTTTGGGGCGTTATAAGAGAACCGACCAATTAGCGAGTCGCCAACACGTCTGAGGGAAGTTAGCACCACGCTGTGTTCCAGGATATGATCTTTTTGTCTTGTTTAAGTTCAAATTTGAGTAAATTAGGTGAGCCAATTGGGAAAACATTCTAAGAACAGCCCTGGGTCGTTGAGTGTGCTAATTAGTGACCTATATTGCGTTCGCTCCCTCCCCTCCCATCCATTTACACTAATTACCTTGACGTCACCTGTCTGGAAGAAAGAAAAGCGATCTAGTGACGCAGCATTCGTTTGGACAGAACTTTATAGTTGTCCTTCTTTGTCAGTAGGAAAGACCAAAGTATATGGCTGTGCGAATTAGGCAGCAAAGCTCTTTGGTAGACGATAGTGTTTTCGGCAAACTGGGGCCAGCTCAAAATCTCATTGGGTAGTCGTTTGTACCTTTCGAAGATGGCTAACATGTCTTCATTGTTTTCATTTACTCACCCTGCTGTGAAGAGACTCCTTGGTTGGAAACAGGGCGACGAAGAGGAAAAATGGGCTGAAATTGCTATTGCCTATTTATCCAAAAAGCTAAAGAAGAAGAAAGGTGCTTTAGAGGAGCTGGAAAAAGCGCTTTCAAACCCAGATCAACCGTCGCAATGTGTGACACTCCCTCGCGGTACAGATGGACGCATTCAAATCCGTCACAGAAAAGGTTTGCCGCATGTAATTTACTGCCGCGTTTGGCGATGGCCTGATCTTCAAAGTCCCCACGAGTTAAAGGCATTGGATTGTTGCGAGTATGCATTTGCACTAAAACATCTGAAGGAAGTTTGTATTAATCCTTTCCACTACAAGCGAGTGGAAAGTCCCGGTAAGTTGCAAACAAGCTAGGAACCGAGTTTATTTTTAAGTAAGCTTAAATGTCAACAACACAGATCTATTTGTCATAGCTAATATCAACTGTTTATGTTTGATGTGTGGCAATACAAAAAAAAAACAAGTCAAGTGTTTGTAATCTAAAAGAAGCAGTTCATCTACTGGGAATGTTCATTTTTGTGTGAACCCCCTTACCCCCGGTTGGGGATCCCAGGGGGGTCTTGCCTATAACCTGTCATAATTTGTTAGTTGACATGGCACTTACATTAGGGCGATAAATGTGATAAATGACTGCTGTTGGAGTTTCTGCAGCACCTCTTAGAGTATTGAGTGGAAAAATTGTGAGTGTCAGCTTATTTGTTGTTTTAGATGGTGGATTTGAGTCACACCCACAAAGTAGATTCTGGTACCTCTTAGGAGTGCCTTTCAAAATTTCTGGTGAGGCTTCTCCTGTCATTTTTAAAGGGAAACAAGTGTCATTTTTGAGGTACCACAAAATTACTTCAAGTGCTTTGGAAATCTTCCAGTCAGAATGTTTTCCTAGTCCATGCTATTGCAAAATATCTGAAATGATATTTGTTGTTACAACTTTGTACCCTTATTTTTTTATTAGTAAATAGCATTATTTCTCTGTCTTTTTGATAGTTTTGCCACCAGTTTTGGTGCCACGACAAAGTGAGTATCCAAAACTTCCACCCCCGTTACCTTCCCCATTTCGAAGTGCTGAAGAACCTCCAATGCCGTACAATGCCTGCTTTCCATTCAAACAACAACAAACACAACAGCTGGATAAGAGCCCAAACATCTATGTGCCAGGTAAGGGAAAGTCTGAAGAGATCAGTGAGGGGTGACTAGAAGGCCTGTCAGTACTGGTGCTTAGATCTGGTTGCTGTAGCATGAACTTACAGATGTGCCAAAAAATGTGCACAGGCGAATAAATTACACAGACATGCACCAAACTGTGAAACCTTCCCTTTAATATGGCCAGTTTTTTTATGGCCATTAGTGACTGGATTAACATGGTTCCAGGTACTCATTTGTACTCCCAGATGGAGAGAGACAATGTATACTTGAAGAATTTAGTGCTCTTAGAATTCAAAGGCCAATGTGCAATCGACTGTAACTTCAGTTTACAGTTTATTTTGTAATTTATACGACATTCAATTTTTTCTTTATGTATAGAGTCACCAAAAAGTTATATTTCTGAGGATGCGGGGTCTTCTTGTTCGGTTGATCCTAATGCTATGGATGTGGATTCTGTAGGATCTCCACCAACAATGGTGAATCTGCCATGTAAGTTGAGGTGGTATATTTTAGTGAAGTCAAGTCAGCAAATACCGGTAATGTTTTTGTAGCATCTGTATAAGCGTTAGAGAGTGTTATTATACTGTTAGACAGGCAAAGAAATTTGTGACGGTGTTCCGGTGATTATGGTTTTATGGTGTAAATAATCTTGTACAAAGATTCTATCAGAATTTGAAGCATTGTTGTTATTCAGGTATGCCTACACTCTCAGAAATCACTGAAAGTGCTAATAGGTGAACATCCCATGCCCAACTTTTAAAAGCTTCAGACCCCAAGGAGATGTGCAACTTGACAGGTATACAGTCAACTCTCTCTAAGACGGACACCATGGGGACCGGCCTCAGCTGTCCATCTTAGAGAGGTGTCCGGCCTATAGAGAGCCAACATAACATGACCCCAGGAATTTTAGATTACAATACAATTTGGTTGTCACCTCTGAGTTATTTTTTGAATGGGACAAAATGATGACTGATTTAATTTTAACTTGTACTGTACTGTATGTAATTTGCAGACAAGATAAGAGCTGCCAATTAAACGTCTGGTGTTAAAAAGAGTCATGTACTTGGTAATTTAAGAATTTTTCTTCCCTAAATCGTAATTTGCGGTCACATTCAGCACCTCACAAGTGTCTGTTGACCATTTCAAAGTATGTCCGTTGTCCGTCTTATGGAGGACCAGCACCAGGTGTCCCTCTTATAGAGGTGTCCATCTTATAGAGGTGCCTGTTAAGAGAGAGTTGACTGTATAACTATATATACATAAGTTGAAAGATTAATGAGGACGCATCGATTCTCTGTGACTCTGAGTTTCGCGCCTAAGCGCTCATCAGATTTTTGTCTGATTTTCGCGCCTAAGCGCTTATCAGACAGAACTTAGCTGTTTTTACTTATTTATTTACTAGAATTTTATTATAACATTTTAGATTTATCCCATGTGACACCAGTGAGTTATCAGGAGCCATCATCATGGTGCTCGATCTCCTATTATGAGCTCAATAACCGAGTTGGTGAGCAGTTTCAAGCCAACGCTGCCAGCATCATTGTAGATGGATTCACTGATCCTAACACTGCAAACTCGGAAAGATTCTGCTTAGGTCTGTTGTCTAACGTCAATCGTAACTCAACCATTGAGAATACAAGACGACACATTGGAAAAGGCGTGCATCTGTATTATGTTGGTGGAGAGGTTTACGCTGAATGCCTGAGTGATTCTGCCATTTTTGTTCAGAGTAGAAATTGTAACCACAGTCATGGGTTTCACCCTACCACAGTATGCAAGATTCCATCAGGATGTACACTGAAAATTTTCAACAACCAGGAATTTGCACAGTTGCTTTCACAATCCGTCAACTATGATTTTAAGACTGTGTATGAGTTGGTGAAGATGTGTTCAATTCGTTTGAGTTTTGTCAAGGGCTGGGGAGCAGAGTATCATCGGCAAGATGTTACTAGTACACCATGCTGGGTTGAAATCCATTTGCGTGGTCCCCTGAAGTGGCTTGATAAGGTGCTTTATCAGATGAGAGAACCAGAGGACGGACCAACGTCACACACATGAGAACAACGAAGAACTACTTGCTTTTGGTGAAAGCATTCAAAGATGTTTATGAACACATGGAATTTAAAAAAAACGAGATATTTTGTGTGGTGGACCAGACGTTTATAATAAATTATGTTGTATAACAGGGATTGTCATTGGAAATGTCATCTCAATCGCCACCGAGCTAGAAACATTGTGAACCGGCTATAAGCTGATGTTTTTAACTCATTAATATGCTGGTCAACACAAAGGTAGATTACAGTGGACAACAAAGCCATTGGGCTGGTAACTTTATAAAATTAGAGACTAATATTTCATATAGTATAGTCATCAAAATAAGTTAACAAATTACATATCAAATCTAAACTAACCATAGATTGACTTTTCTCCTATTCTATAGATCTTTTTTCACTAACCCGGGCTAGCAGTCTTTTTGGAGATATTGAACACTACCGTAAGTTATGAAATTTCATTTTAGCTTTAAATTGTGCCCCTTTGAGCATGAAACTCTTTCTTTTCTATAACTGATTACATAGTTGATTCCTATAAAAAAACACACAGTTATATTTCACTAAAAAATGGATGCCTTAGCTACTGTATTATAGATGTGAACTAATGTGTAGTTCCAGAAAATGTCCATGTCTCCAACAATGGAAGGGATTTTTTCTAGGACACCCCCCTCCCACCCCACTCCTCGGGAAATTCCAATTAAGCTTCATACATTTCTTCAAATAGTTTGGTCTTACCACCCCTCCTGGAAATTCCAATCTCTTCTGTAGGTACAGTATGGATATTTTCTGGAACAGCACAATGATAAAGATAAGACGTAGAGTTTGCCTCCTAAAGAGACATTCTTTTGCCTCTTCGCACTTTCCTTCCCAGTGAGAGAATGGACGAAGGCACAAGCCAAAAGAATGCACAAGAGGCCACTAAATCAGCTATTTTCAGAATGATATACTTTGTCAAGAAATACTCTTGCAAGCAATACCAATAATACTCTTTTACAAGAAGATTTTTCTAGAACATTACTTTACTGCGCTTTTCAATAACATGCCAAGTCTAAAATTCAAAGCTCAACTGACAAATGCGTTTTTCGCTATCCGTCAATCAAATGTTCGGCGGTTCCTCCCAGCTTCTGACTACTGCCGAGCGCACGGTGATCAAATCAAATCATTGAGCACAGTCCAGACAACAAAGTCGGAAGCTGGGAGGAGCCGCCGATTATTTGATTGATGGTAGAGAAAAACGCATTTGTCGGTTGAGCTTTAAATTTTAGACTCCGCATGTTATTAAAAGCGCAGTAAACAACATTTTTTTCTTCTTTTGATTTTACTGCACCTTTCAATAACATGAGAACTCTGAAGTTCAAAACATAATTTTTTGATTGCATTTTTTTGCTGCTGTCAGTCATAACTATTATGGCAACCGACAAACCTTGATAAAAAAAAAAACAAAAAAAAACAAAAATGGATCAAAATCTGCAAATAAAAACCCACTGACATTAATCGCATTAGCTTTTGAACCCATTGAAGTTAACTTTGTTTGTTGAGAGGTATGATAAGATGATTGAGGGCAGCATTAGACACAAAACTGTTAGCAGAGTTAACATGCTGTTGAAGGTGCAGCATATACAACAGTGTACAATGTTATGTAAAGGAAAAAAACAGCTGTATCATTGTAAAAAGGAAAATAACTTACACCTCAAGGTGGGGGAATACAAATTTGAAGAAGCGTAGCAACACAACAAATGGTCTTTAAAAAGACAGTATATAAATATAGAGCTTGAGTTAAGTTTTAAATCCTCCATCAGGGGTTTTATTAACGTTCTCATTAGGAGGGCAACTGGTTTTCACAGGCAGGCAAAACTCTTTGAACTGAACTTCTTTGTAAGAAAAACTTTCCGCTAGATGGTCAAAGCAAAATTGTCCGCACCGCCAGTCAATTTGGCTGATGCCAGGAGTCGACCCTAATGAAACCCTTGCTCCGTTGTAGTTCTAAGTTGACTTTACAATGTAAATAATTCATAAACACATCCTTGCTGAATAATTGAGAAAGTTAAGGTGTGGTTCAGTGATTTTACACAAGTAAGCAGAAAGTATAGGTAATATAACCAATCTTGGACATTTATATAATTTATTTAATGTATGTAAAATACCTGTGATTATCTTGCAGAACTTTTCCATGCTGTAAAGCTGCAATTCTTTGCCAGATAAGATTTGTATAAAGAATATATATGATGTGAAAGTTAGTTGGACTTGTTCAATTTTTGGTGTTTTATAATGCACAGTTTTAATGAAAACTTGTTTAAAACTTATTGCATTGCATTCATATCCTGTAGAATTATTTTAATATCAATGATATTATAATTATACAATATCACTTAAAAGCAACAAATTCTATCTAGAAGCTGTATTATTCAGTTTCCTGTGAGGGATTGATTAGCCCGGTTGGGGGGGGGGGGGGGGGGCGAACTCCCATATAAAAAGGAGGGGGTGCTCGTCAGAAATTTTGTCAAGAATCCCTAAGAGGTACCAAGATCCTGCTTTGTGAGCATGGTTTGAAATTTTTTCCACCCCTTAAAGGTACCAATTCTAAAACAACACAACATCTCCCGTCACATTTTTTTGGCTCAATACCCTACAGGGTACCGTAAAAGCTCCTGCTGTAGAGTTTTTAAGTCTGAATACTGCTTTTTTAACCCCTAAAAGGTACGACGAGCAGCCCCGTCCGTTTTATTTGTTAGTCCCTCTCCCCGGTTGATTGGCCTAGGACCTAGTGGATGCTCTCTTCCTGCTCTTTCACTTTGGCGTGAAAGATCGTGGTACCGCTGAAGTCACGGAATGACACAAACCAGGCACTTTACATGTTGTTTATTCTTGTGGGCAAGACAAAGAATGTACTGAAGTCACATAAATCGTTACCAGGCCCTGACATGTTCTTTATGCTTAGTGGGAAGAGAGAGAATGCCTTTAGAGAACAGAGACTACACGACAGGGTTACCTTCTAAAGGATCTTCCTATACTGTACATACGTTTTGTAAATCATTTCAAAAAATAAGTAAAATATTATAGTACCTAATAATAGTAAATTATTATTAATATCAAAATTGTCAATAAAATAATGGTTATGACCATAAACCTTTCCAAGTTGTATGGCTTGTTTAGCAGCTTTTGCAGTGTCTGTAGGGGTCAACACTTGGTATTGTGGATACTTGGCAGAAAATCAATTTGGTATTATTTTCATTTAACATGCTGCTTGCCAGCTCACTGCAGCCACCAAAATGGTTTTTCTTCCAGAACTCATCATAATCCCCTGTTTTCTCTATCTCGCAATTTTCACTTTGCTTCTATAGGCCTTAACAACACAAGAATACCTGGACCTAGCTAATGCAAATCGACATTAATTAATAAAAGTCTTGCTGTTATTTACATAAACAAAATAAATATAAAAAGCCAAATTGTTAATTAATTAATTATTACAAATAATTTTTTGAAATTAAAATACAAATGGAAACAAATGAATCTACAAATTAAATTGATTAATTAAATCAAGTGTCCATATATGGTATAAAAGTCTGGACAAGTTGGATGATAGCAATGTAATAATTTTTAAGTGACAAGTGGGAGGGGCTAAAAAGCTCAACATCTGAGGGTGACTGAGAGGATGGTTTTAGTCGATTTTTCCAAACTTAGGGGTACGGGGGGAGGGGGTTGAGTGGCCTCCCAATGCCAGTATGTTCCCGCCAGTAGTTGTCCCTTTCTCTTTACATCTGAGTCTGCTGTACTGCAATTTAGCGGCATGTATCAATCACAGGAAGCTACGTGGTGTATGGGGACATAAATTGTACCATCGATCAAAATGGCGGCCGATTTCAAGTGAGCTTTGCACGTGTTTTTCTCGTCATTTAGCTTTCCATTTGGTTATTTACCTTCCTTTTTTGCCCTCTAGGACTGCACAGCCTTTAGAATATTACAGGCAATTCCTGGTAAGATGATTCATATTTTACTTACGTGCAAGTACGCAGAACTACGTTGGGTGAAGTTATCCCAAGCTATTTAGCTTACAATTCGATTCAAGTAAGCATTATAGAACTTATAAGGCTTTCAACTTTCTGCCTATTATTTGTAGAAAGAGGATGTAAGACCAGATGGTCGTGCACTTTTGGAATTCAGGAAAACGATTCTTAATGTTGGTAAGATTAATGAGCTTACTAATTCTCTATGTGTGTTCAAGTATTGGTAATATTAAACAGGTAAGTCTCCCGTACTGTAACTTAAATATGTTAGCTTAACCATTTTTGCAATCAATATTTTCAGGTTCAATATCGACAGCTGAAGGCTCAGCTTTGGTCAAACTTGGAAATACAACAGTTGTTTGTGGAGTCAAGGCAGTTAGTATTGCGTGATAATAGTGAAGTAAAAATAAATTAGAGCAAAACATGCTCGAAGTCAGATAGTCTGATTTTTAATTTCTGATCGTAAAAAACAAATCAAGCACATATTTTTCATGGTATTCACTCCTATAGACCTTAGAAATGACATCATAAAAGCAGTTATTGTAAAAATGCAGATTGTGGACTGCATGTCGACTGCAGACCTGAGACTACATAAAGATAAAAACTGGTATGTTAACCAAGTGGCCCATTAGGTCAGTTCTTATCTCCAGTTTCAGTAGCATGAAGCGACTATTAGTATTTCTACTCTGTCGTGGATGGGATGCTAGCCCATGAGGGTGGCAAATTAAGGTGGAAAAAATTATTGAACCAAATTAGCCACCAGACATGTGAAAAAACAGGTTTGCGGAGATAGCTGAGAGTGGTCTGGAGAGGCTAGGCTCTTTTATTTTTTTGCACTCATTGGGAGCCTGTTCACAGATATTGTCAACTCTCCCAGATTATCCAGGAGACTCACTGAATCTCCCAGTCTCCCATACGGGTCACCACTTTTATTTGTGGTTAAATCGGCAGAGTTCTCCTTTAAAGAACGCTTTTAGAGCGGCAGGTATATTTTGCAGGTTGCAGGTTGAAACAACTTGTTTGAGTCAAAGTCAAATAAACCCCAGTATAGAGGCTAACCGCAAGCAACCTAAGCTAATTAATTTTAGGCTAACCGGAGTGCTATTCAGGCTAACCGAAGTGCTAAGTAGACTCACTCAGACTTAAAAGTCCATTTTTCAACCTGCAACTTGCAAAACATACCTCCCCCTTTTAGAGTTGAGAAGTAAAATTTGCAATTTACTTACTTCATTTTACGTGACACATGATAGGTGAAAACAATTCTCTCTGATGCATGATTTAATAGAAAAATTCAGCGTGGTGCATGTTTATTACCCATCCCCTTTGCCACACTTGTCCATTGCATGGTTGATCCCAGCATTAAATTTGCTCATTTATACACCTGGGTGGAGAAAACCCACACAATATGCCCTGGAAGAGGTTGAACCTGGACTTTTTGATCCGGTGTCAAGCACACTAACCATGAGGCCACCACACCCCTCATAAAATGAAGACACAAGTTTATTTCTTTAGCCACTTGTGAAATATATGACTATTGTTTGACAAATTACACATGAATAATAAATGGGAAGGAAAGGTAACTAAAAAAAATTGATGTTCTTACTAAAAACAGTTTCCGGTCTGGTTTTCATCCTCAGGAATTTGCTGTGCCAAGCCAGGAGAAACCAAAACATGGATTTATAGGTCAGTTAATGACAATTATTTTGCATTGTAAAAGATCATTTTATAGAAAGTCTTTGCAAGTATTGACACATACATGTATATCCAATGAAAAATGAAGTCGCAATTTCTTTAATTTATACTGTCTAATAATGATTAGTTGTTTAATTACAGGTTAACGCACTCAGCGAGTGCATTATCGGGATTTACCTGCACGAGTTCACTAACAATGAACGAGAAATTTCAATACCGCACGAGGCTTTGCGAGTGCGGTATTGAAAATTTCGAGTTTATTGTTAGTGAACGAGTGCAGGTAAATCCCGGTAATTCACGAGCAATGAGTGCGTTAACATTTTTATTATTCAAATTGAATACACTGCACAAAGAAATCGCCAAATTTTGAGTCAGCCGAAGCCATGGGGTAATGACAGTGGTGTATTGAATTTACACCACGGCTATTACACCACGATAATGACGTCAAGGAGGTTGTTTCGTCATAACCCAGTATCACGTGGTACAAATCAGCCAATCAGAAAATCGGAATTCGTACAGTGTATGAAAGTTGGATAATAATTTTAATTAACCCACTTGCTGTTTGTTAAACTACAAAAGTAGAGATTTCAATATTTATGTACACTTGATCATTATTGGTAACACACTGGGACTGTTTGCAAAGTAGTGTACTTTCATTATTTAGCCTCTCTATGGGTACCCAAGAGTTCATTTTTGTCACATTTTTTTTGCAAATCTTCAATTTTTTTAAAGTGCCACTATGACAAAAATCGCATCCTTCAAATCTGAGCCATTTTAAGACATAAACAAGTAGTCTATAGTAGAGTAAAAATGCTGATTACAGTTTTCAAATATCTCTTTTCGTTCCAGAGATATTCAAGTTTTAAAATATGCAAATTAGCCAAGTGATGACATCATACACTCAACCGCATTTTGATCAAATATGATAAACAACGATATCTCAGTCGATTTGTATAATAGTTTGAATTTTTACAGTAAGATTCTACCAGAGGTGCTCTGCAATATGAGCTTAACAATTCTTGTTACCATGGCAACATACTAGGTTCCAGACCTCCACAATATTAAAGACTTTTCTTCACTTTTAGGGTTCTATATTGATGTTTGCCAATGGTGTCTCATCTGCATAATCCAGCAAGCATATAAACACATTAGGTTGAGTTCATAGCCTTGTTTAATGTTTTCCAAGCTTAAAATCACCAAAATATTGATAACAGGCTAGAGGGGACTGGAAAAGAGTGGGTTGCCATGGGAATGGAAATTGTTACAGCTGTGGATGTGTTGCATTTAGAACTGTTGGCCTACCAAGTTTCAATGGTTTCTGCTGCAAATTGACCGAGATAGCGCTATTTATATACTTCATGTAATATTTGGTTGAGTGTATGACATCATCAGTAATCTCATTTGCATATTTTACTCATTTTTGAAACTTAAATATCTCCTGAACCAATGCAGATATTTGTAAACGGTAAACAGCGTTTTTAATCTTTTGTAGAATTCTATGTGATTAACCAAAAAAATCAAGGGGTAAAAATTTGATCATAGTAGCACTTTAAGCAGATCCTGTTTTATGTATTACAATCATTGCCTGACAGTGTAGTCGGTGTAATGCACAGCTGAAAAGTTACCTCAGGGCATTAAAAAACTGTATAAATTCGTGAAAAGAAAAACTAAATGACTGCTTAAACAATAACAAGGGAAATTAACAATTGGCTGGATTTGTTACATCAGGAGTATTTTGTGTAATTTGCAGTCTTGTAATGGCTTCCCATGGTTTCTTCAAACATTGGTAGATGAGAAAAGATGATAGATATTATCTGTTTTTACGCACTTTATTTTTTACTTGACATTCCATCTTATTATGCAAATTCTTAAATCTTCGCTTCAATTTTGAGATCTTAGTTTTTAGTGGTAATCATCACATCTTTGATTTCTTCGGAAATACCAAGAGTGGCTGCTTATCATGATTTTTAATCCAGTTCCCAATGTAGATCTTCCTCCTCTTTGTTCTTCACGTTTTCGTCCTGGCCCTCCTAGTGAACAGGCGCAAGTTCTCAGCCAGTTTGTTGCAGATGTCATCTCAAAGTAAGTAGAAGAGGACCTTAACTAGTAGCGTTGTGTGTTCTTCAATAAAAGTTGCATTTTGAATTGAGCCAAACAAGAAGGCCAGGTTTAGAAAATGTATAATTTATTAATTAATTTATCATCATTGATGTAATATTACTACTAAATTAAATTTGCCAAAGCACAATCAAAATAATAAACTACTACAAGCTTTTAGAGTCATCACAGTGCCAAATGCATGATTGAAGAGAGTGATACAAATGGATAAAAGGGATGCCTGGATTTTTTGACATTCCTTTCATACAACTCAGTGTTGTATATTTCATCTTCACTGTTCATTTTAGGTAGTAACTGTAATAAAATCATTTGCCTCATCAGCTGTGAACCTGTCAATCTAGAGGAGTTATGTCTTGTGGAAGGCAAGGTAAGATATGCAGCAACAAATTGACTTGAATGTAAATGTCTGACTTTCTTAAGTTTATTATGTGGCTATATATACTGCTCTCTTTTGAGTCTGAAGGGGAGGGTACAAACTTGAGGAACTGTGAATAAAGGAGGTGCCCAATGTTTTTGCCCTGTGAACTCTTCTGTCTGTTTCAATAGCAAAGCGTGAGTGACGTCATGACTCAGACAAGACTCAAACAAACCGGAATGGCAGACGATTTTCCTAAAACAGTTTCGAAAACAGCTGGTGTTCCTAAGACACATTTTTGAAACGAAAACTTCGCCTAGATCCCCTCTAGTTCTCTCAGAATACGCTGATGTTGTATGAGCCTCGTGGGGGATATAATCATTTGCATTCTATTTTTAGGCCTCGCGCGCTTCGCTATTTTGAGTGGTGATGTCACCAAGTGGCACACACCTTATCTTTGTTAATCCCAGGACCTTTGTGCTTGCTAAGGAGAGAGTGCCCTGGGGCTAGGCCACTACAATGTTAGAACAGGGGGGTGGACTCCTATATGAAAAGGTTGGAGATTGTCATCTTTTGTCAGGCATACAGTATAAGTCAAGGATTCTGATCACACTTAGGGTGTTGACAACGAAACACCATTTTTTTAGCTGTCAAGTATCTTTTAGGGCGCACCCAACAAATATTCATAAAAGAAATGCTCTTGTTTCCATTTCTGGGCTTGATTTCTGCCAGTTTCTTGAGTACAATCTACTAGCCTAGGCTCCTTTCCTGAACAGCGACTGGTTGTCAAGTTTATTCCGTTTAAGTGGTACTTGTAGGGTTGAAATAAAACTTGAACCACTGGCTTGATCTCCGATAGGGGTTTACCGGTAATTGAAATTTTCTGGCAAGCATCTTCGACTTTTCCATATGGAAGTCACCCCCTAGATCCAAGTATCACAACAGTGAAGAGAATTTATAATCCAAATACACAATCACCACTTTCATAACACTCAAAAGAAATACCTTTTATCCTTTTCTGTTTCCCCTTCAGTACCCCAAGCTATTTATTTCTTACATATACAATAATATATATTATCTCCCTGTTTTTATTGCAGTTATCATGGGTCCTGTATGTTGACATGATGTGTTTGAGCTACGATGGAAACATAACAGATGCCTGCCTTATAGCTGCCGTGGCTGCTCTACAAAACAGTGAGTGACGTTGTAGTGTCAGGGGCCAACATCAAAAATTAACAAGTAAACTCAGCCAGAAGTAACAGGGTCTTATTAAGATCAGTCATAATAAAATGTCACAAAAGTTATTACTAACTATGTTAGCTAGGTTCATTAGATAAGCAAGTCATTCAGAGCACTATATGTATTTGTGAGTGTAGGCCTATGTAGCAAGCAAGTTATGCTCAAGCCGTCAGGTGCAGAATCTAAGGTTTCAGTGTTTTTGTACAACAGTTGGTGTGTACTAAAGATATCTGCGGTCGAGTGACGATTGATACCCTCAATTCACCCTCAATTGACACTTGACTGAAGCTTGATTGACACTCCATCGACACCTCGGTTGACACTTGATTGACGTCTGGATTAACACTCGATCAACACTTGATCAACCTCTCGGTCGACTGTCGGTCAAGAGTGGACCAAACATTTTTGATCGGTGCATATGAGTTGGTCGATACTTAGCCGACTAATGACTGACTGGTGATTGAGTGTCAGTTGTGATGTCAATCAACTGTTGATCAAGTGTCAGCCAAGTATCAATCCAGATGTCAATTGAGTGTTGATTGCAGGTCAATTGAGAGGGTATCGATCAACACTTGACTGTGTATGCTTTTAGTACACATGATCCCAATAGCTTTTTGTTTGTGTGTGCATAAGATCTTGCTGAGGTCCACAAGAAAATCAAAGCAAACGGCTGTAAATGGCTAGCAAATCAACATTCCTGAAAATTATTGTTAAGTAACATATTTTACCAGATAGTTTGTTAGTTGAGCTGTGAGTATTTTGGAAATCTGATATTTCACAGGTCAGGGAGAACAGTTATTCAAGCTCTGAGAAAAGTCAGGGAATTTAATTTATTTTAAGTCAGGGAATATTGACATGTTCAAGAAAAGTCAGGGGAAATTGAAATAATTTGACATGGCTGATTTAAATCATTTAATACCATTGAAGGCCTGCTACAAGAAACATTTGGGGTGACTATGATCTCAACAATATTTCTCCTTAATGAAGGATAATTTGATGGAAACCTATCCGTCTTAATGAACAAGTAAAGATGGCTGTAAGTTCATGCTAGAAGCCGCTACTAGATCTGACATTATGTATTTTTTTTGGTCATACAAAAGTCAGGGAATTTTGAAAAGTGATGTCTGTAGCAACCATGATTTAACATCCGACTCCCAACAAATGTTGTTGTTGTTGTGTCGTGTTTACAACTGTCCATTAAAGATAGCACCGAAATCAACAACTTACTTGAATGTTTATTTTTCTGAAGAAGTTGTTGCCACTTTCAAGACATGATCAAAACGATCCAACAGAGAGTTCTTTGACCGTGCAGCATCAAGATGGCCCTTTTGGCAAACCCTATAATACCTCTTACCAGCTGTTAAGTTAAAAATGCAGTTAGTTCTTTTTCATTTCATTTTCAGCCCAGCTTTATTCAGTGAAGATAGATGAAGAAACGCAAACTCCAGTACCATCTGACAAGAGAGAAGTTCCGGTGAACCTTAAAAAACATCCAGTGTCTGCCACATTTGGTGTATTTGATGAGTAAGTTATGATGTCTTTAGATGACAGATGAAAGCCATTCTGTATTTTATGATCGTTTATGATTTCTGACCGGACATCTTCTTGCTTCACTCAGGGACTACTTAGTTGTCCTCGTGCACTCACAAGAAATATTCAATTAAGGGAGTTCACATCACCCTCTAATCACTCTACTGCAACAAAATCACTGCACTCTGACAGGATCACTCCACTCTCACTGGTGAAATCACTCCTGACTGCTCTTTGCTCTACCCAAGGGCTAACACTTGAAACATCAGCTTCACAATCTTGCTATGGCAGTTAACTATTGGCTTTTATCAACTTCAAGTTAATAAATAGTTAAATATTACCAATTAAGTTGTCCTGTATCTCAAAATGCACAGTTCTTTAATAACAGCAAAGATGTTTGGCTACTTAACTAATTACCTCTTGTGCTCTAGCACATCCTTCTACCGATTCAACCATCTTCTTAAAAATATTCTGAAAAAACCTATCCTTTCACTTGCTGCAACTCATCCTACTTTCTACATCATAGGATTTTTCTTTTTATTTGTAGCACATTACTGTTTGCTGACCCAACCGATGAGGAAGAAAACTTAGTGACGGGAGTAATCACAGTGGTTGTAACAGATGATGACAAAATTGCAGCAGTTCATAAGCCAGGTGAAAAATTAATGTTCCCTTCCAAAGTGTTCACTGATAGTCATGCCATACATGTAAAGAACAAAATAGCTATGGCTTGCCAAACATTTCTTCATGGTATCATAGTAGTTTTTTCTAAAGATACCCATTTTTCTCCTCAAAGGAGGATCTCCCTTACCAGACGACAAGCTACAAGAGTGCTTCAGAAAGGCAGTAAGAAGGGGAAAGGAAGTCAGAGATCTCACACACACAGCTTGTGCAAATATAGATAGATGATTTCATTATGTAAAGAAGAAACAAAATGTAATAAACTGTTTCATTAACCTTCTCAATGATTGTAATGTTCTTTTGATCAGGAACACCTTTTTGCTTAGATCGAGCTATGTTCACAATGGCCAAGTTTTCAAGCAAATTGTATCCTAAGTTGGTTCAAAACAGTTTTCAGCACTTTCCAAGACTTGATAAAATTTTTGAAACTAACCCTAGGTACAAAATTTCTTAAAGCATTACCAAAAGTTGCATCTTATCCCAATTATCAAAATTTGATATAAAACGATGGGGTCAACGTGCTGTTTTTGAAATACACCTACTTAAAGCTAAAATGAGGGGTGTTTTTTTGTAGGTCTTACTGTTGCTATGGTAACCTATTGCATAACAAAAATGATAACATGTTCACCAACGAATGGGTAGTCTTAAGATACCATGATTGTAGCATCGTCAGTTACTGATAAAGAGTGGTTATAATCACTCATCAAAATCTAAGTCTTGGAAAGTGCTGGAAGCTGTTTTGAGCTGCTACACCTTGCTACTGACACAAAACCATGTGTTGGGGAATTTTGTAGAAGAACAATGGATTTCTCATTGAAAAAAGAATGACTGTTTCAAAAGTAAAGCAAACCACAGACTGTTCCCGAAGATCCCTCCAAATGGACAGAGATGTGAGTCACTTGAGGTAGTCAAGTCCTGATTTCACAACCCAGTCCAAATCAAATATTATAAAATAATTGAGCCACTATGCGTGCTCTCATTGGTCGACAGGTGTGTTTAGATGAGAGTATGTAAACACGGTTGTGATGTTTTAGATTCACACATATTTTTGAGAATTATTTTATAAAAGCAATAGAGCACTTTTTCCGTGTTTATATAGCCTCATCTAAACACTCGGAGGGTTGGGAGAATTTTCGAAAGTTATGCAAACCCTTGACTACGTCTCGGGTTTGCATAACTGTCTCAAATTCTTCCAACCCTCCTCGTGTTTAGATGAGGTTATATAAACTCGGAAAAGTGCTGTATTGCTTAACTGCAACACATATTTCTACAAGGCATATTTCTGTTTCTTTTTATTGTCTTTTAATATTTACATCTCTTGTGCACAAGCAAGTAATTCTTGCTGACACATAAATACATTATAACTATAATATACCAATAATAATTTTGAAAATGTTTTTGCTACCTAGGAAATTGCATGTAAGCAGAGGACAAAGTTTAACCTTCCAAATGAATGTGATTTTTAAAGTGTTGGGAAGTAATAGGACAATCTTTTGTATGCACTTAGCTTATCAATAATTTAATATTCTATTTGTTTTGGGATCTCCGCCGTTGTGCAGGAGACCTTCCTTGTGCTCTGGCTGTTGTCTGTGCTCCTTGTGTTTGCTGAGTTACTTTGACAGTGGTTACTGGTTTGCCTTGCATCTATTAGAGAGAAAGAAAAAAAGAAAACTTTACTGATTGCTGTATAGTATAGAAATGCAGTTAGTATTACCAACATGACCCCCAATTGGTAAGTCGTGCAGGTCTAAATTGGAGGCAAGGCGTGAGAAATGTTACCATTACCATAATTTATTGAGAGCTAACTAAAAACAGGCTAATCGAGGTTTGCCCTCATCTCTGTCTTAGACCTACTTTGCGGGTGACCTTGTTTCTACTTTCAGTTTCTATTGCTTGGCTTACATTGTATAAACTAAAATGATGTAATCACAGAGTAAGGTGAACAAAATAAGGTTTTGGATTCTACCTGTTGTAATCCTTGTACAACTTGAGCCTGTGTGTGAATCTGAACAGGGGTAGCTCCTCTTGGTGACTGGACAATAGTCGGTTGACACTGTATTTGGGCAGGACCACCTTGTTGTGGGAACTGCACCATCCTTACCTGGAACTGTGGTTGTTGTAGTTGTGTTCCAATTGGTACTAGAGGCTGTAGGTTTGTAGTGGTACGGTTGACAGTTGATGTTAGGGCAGCTATTGCTGTTGGTGACGTTCCAGCCCCTGTCACATGTAAAATAATTTGACAATTATTGTAAGTGGCCCTGATTTGTAACTTGTCTTGGGTAAGGACCATTAATAAGACATGTACAGCCAAGGCACACAATGTATATTTTGTACTCAACTCCTTTGTGATGGCTACCATATTGAAGCCCAACATGAACAAATTGAACTCAATGGTGTCAATTAAGGGAGCAGGGATGGCGCACTGGTGAGAGCGCTTGCCTCTCATCAATGTGATTCATCTTTAATTCCGGCCAGCTGTCATATGTGGGTTGAGTTAGTTGTTGGTCTCGTCTTGCTCCGAGGGTTTTTCTCCAGGTTTCAGGGTTCTCTGGTTTCCCTCCCTCCATAAAAACCAACATTCCAAATTCCAACTCGACCAGGATAAGAGAACCCGCATGAAAACAAGCTAAGGCTGACATGGCTTCCTCTCTAAATATTATGTACTTATTGACTGAGTGGGAGGGCCGGACGGGAAAATATTTGGCTCGAGGTCAGGGCGTACGGACCGAGCGCAGCGAGGTCCGTACGTCCTGACCGAGAGCCAAATATTTTCCCATCCGGCCCGACCTTACTCAGTCAATAAGCATTTTATCATATGACCACTTACTGTTGAAAATTTTGAAAATTCTGTTTGAGCCTAAATAGGACGCGATTACATAAGATCAGACGACTGTGCGCGCGGAACAATTACATGAAAGTTTCTACAACAAAACTTTGTCATTTATCAGTTTCTTCGCGTCGAACAAGAAACTCACAATTCATCGAAATACACAATATTCACGTTCTCATTTTTGTTCATGCTAAAAAGCCAACAGAAAGTTGACATAAAGCTGTCAAAAATATGTCAAGCCATCAAAAACTTAGCGAGTGACAAAAGGTCGCTTCACGCTTCACTGAAATTGCTTACAAGTCTTTATCTGAAGACTCACGAAAATGCGTTCAAGCTATTTGTCGACCTCTTGGATTCTCTAAAACAACGGACAACCGGGCAACTGAATATTTATGACACATGTTGGCTCCTGGAAACAGTGCCTGGGTTTGCTGACTTTGCTGGTGTAGTGGAAATTACACGGTTAAACACAAGCGAGTTTTTATATTTATCTGGATGAACCGTGCGGTAATGAACTTGTATTCGCATTTAGTTTTGTCTCTTCAAATAACACTGACGTAGAAACTACAGAGCAGTTTATCCTACTGCACACAAGGTATGTTTTTGATTTTTCTGGTTCAACCAACTTCTCCCAGAAACTCTGAAACTCGAAGAAAACATTTTATATCGTACTTTGTTTACTTCTTCGGTTTTCTTTCTTTTGACCCACGATGAATTCTTTGATGCCTTTGAAGGAAAGAAGTTTCGCCGACTGTCTGCTTATTTGAAAGGTTAATTATTGGACAGTTTATCCGGAAAAGTTGTTTCCTTGACCGCCTGTTTGCTTGTTGGTTTCCGAGAAAGTTGTGAGCTTCTTCATTTGCGAGGAGTGTTAAATTTCGTTCTTTGCTTTTCGGAGTGAGTTGGCGACTGAAGTAGTTCTGAATGGGACAATTCGGCTGGATAGTAAAATTCGCTCTCAGAATGTTCACTTTCAGGACTCATTGTGGAGAGAACAAACTTTGGCAGCAACAAAATATTGTTTTGCCATTCACACGCATCGATTTTGCCGCACTCGTTTCTAGTAGGGCCGTACGCATTTCTAGTAGGGCCGTACGTGTTTTTCCGGCCCTATCACTTCGACGCGTACGGCCCTCATACGGGACCTTTTCTCTTATGGTTTTGCAAGGAAATTGCGCGCGGGGCCGTACGGGTCATATGATAATGTAATTTATTTGTCTTGTATTTTGTATTGTACTGGTATTCTTTTATTTTTTGTTTATTTATAATTCATTTACCTGCACTAATCTTCCTTTGCTGTTGTTGTTGCGGGAGTATAGGCCTTGTGTTTAGTGTGACTGTTGCCATCCCTGAGGGAGGGGAGAGTGGTGTGTTTGGAAGGATGGGTGTTGGTTGCCCACCAGGCGTACCCTGTGGAGAGGTTTTTGTTTGGATCTGTGCACTGATGGCTGCCCCAGCTGCTGACTGTATGTGGGTAATTGGTACCAAATTACCTGGAATCTGAAGTGAAAGAGAAACACAAATCTTTTGTGGTCACTTAATTGCAGTATTAAGGATGTAATGAGGAGAGCAGCATAAGAGCAAGACGATTCATGCACTTTGAAAGAAAGTTGTTCAACCTGGTGTAAACTACTGCATGCTAAGTGCAAAACCTTATGGTGTGATAGATGAGATCACTTTACAATGACAGAGAAAACTGGTACATGTGCGGGCCCCAGATAACTCTATCCACCGGATAAATCGCTATCCGGTGGATAAGTGTTGACAAAACACACCACCCTGTCCACTGGATAGTGATTTATCTGATGGATAGTGTTATCCATCTTTCAAACAACCGGGGCCAGGTGTTTGAGAATTTTGTGGTCTAGTGACAGATGCCCATTGTTAACGTACTGTGAAATTCAACCCACTTACAGTAAATGTTGTTGATGGAGATCTGGTCTGGTGAACTATCTGAGCTTGTTGTGTTTGAATGGCTGTGGTACCCTACGGGAAACAATAATTACAAGTCATGGGAATAAAAGATATTCTCTTAAACTTTTTTGTAATCCTGTCTGATTTTTCTTAACTGAATTTTCGGTGGCCTCTGTCTACCTTCATCAGAGAACTTTGCACTAAAAATTTGTTATTGCTCGCTCTAGAACCCACACTTGCTGTCGTTTTATTGATTTGTTTTAAATCAACAGAAAGTAAGCATGAGGGAGTGGTTTCCTCTTGTTGCCATTGATTTAAAAAATCAATAAATGACAGCAAGTGCAGGATTGTAGCACGAGCAATAACAAACTTTTATATTGCAACTCTGATGAAGGTGGACAGAGGCCACCAATTTATTCAGTAATTATTCAGCCTTAATTAAACCAACAAGTTCATCATGTCAACCTGACACTTATGCTTTAGGCTTTATGTTCTTTCACACTTTGTAACTCACTCAAATATTTTTGTCACTTAATCTTAATTAATTATGTATGTTTTGCCTAGTTGTTATAAAGTCCAACGGTTTTTCAAACATTATGTAACTGAAGATGATGTTGGCAACATCGAAACATGTCTTTAAAATTAAAACATGTTGTAACGTTCTTAAAAACCACGATTCACTTTCTGCGGTCTCAACCTTTTGGTTCTAAAGAAAAATAATAGTCAAGATTGGATTACAACAAGTTTAAGAGAATGTCTATCACCAATCGCAATACTGGAAGCAGTATTTGCAGTCACATCAAGAAATATTACCTTCAGCTGTTTGTTTTTTTTTTTTTAAATAATTTGTTTTTTCAACACTAGAAGAGAAATTGCATTTCTATGCACAGCCATGTAATAATTATCCTCTACATAAATCGTACCTGTAATAACGTAAGTGGTGTTCCTGGTGCTGGTTGTATAGTTTGATTGGCAGATTTCAAACCAGTTGCTATAAACTGAGTGGATAATGGCCCTGATGCAATAGCCACACTGTTTGAAACTGGCACAATAGGTGTGGCACCAGCTACAGTGACAGTCCCGCCTGCTGGGACAGTGACACTCATTCCTCCTGGGCCAACAACAGGCTGTAAAAACAAATGCAACCACAAGTTATGAATGCTACATGGAGGATTGGGGACACTTGATGGCTTATTGGTGCCTGTTTCTACGGTCTGAAGAGTCATCAAGCTTTGCCATGGTCATGGAGCGCCCTGGATAGGATCCCAGCTCATTACACAGCAGGGCCCTAAGCCCTAGCTGCCAGTGAAATTTATCAGCTGAGAAAGAGGTGATCACCGCCTGGATTTTGGCGGGCAATCAATCGATAAAGAACAACGAACGGTTTTTAAGTTACGCATGTACAATCATTTGATATTTGAACCTTATCCATTATCAAAACCGTCAAAATCAACCCAGTGAAAAGTTTGGCTTTGAGTATTGGCGCAACTATAACGAGTAATGTAACTGAAAAAAACCTTGTTTTAAGCACTTGTTTAGCGTGTTCTCTTTACGTGTACTGCGTCCGTCATCTTATACACGCCAAACTTGGTAGCCCTGCAATCAAGGCATGTTGCAAAAGATTGGGGACGAAAATTCTGTTCCAGGTCTCTCGCGAAAAATGGTGACCGGCTCAATGAAAATCTTAGCCAGGAGACTATTTCACCAGAACCCATTTACTCATCCGGCTGGAGAAGGGAATGGCAGGGTTTTCATTTCAAGGTCAGGCACAAGTCAAGTTGTACGGCTCTGAAAATTTTCTTCCAGACCACCTGGAGGAAATTTCTTCTCGTAACAAAAGTCATTTCTCAAACTCATTAATAATTCATCAACATTGAAGTCACGACCACGGCAAAGTTTGGATATCTGATCTTAATCAGCATACTTAGATTTTATTTCTGTGTTTTCCCCATAGTTTTTGCTTTGTTTAATTAGAAGATATATCAAACACTAAGACAATGCTTTACCAAATTTTCAAACACCTTGAAGTTTGTCAAAAACACATCACAAAATGCCACTAAAAAAAATATTACCTGCATGTAGGCGCCTACAACACCCGTGTAGCCTCCACTGGGTGTGGTCGGTGACTGTAATGTGGTTGTAGTGTCTGGATGAGACACCCGCCTTCCTGTCGCTGGTATAGATTTTGTAATGGAGGAAGCAGGAACAGGCTTCACATTTGTGACTTGGAGAGTTTTTCCTGGCTGTGCTGTTGAAATGTACTGTGTCACTGTTCCTGTCAAGGTCAAACAATCATCATTCTTAATAATCACTATTAATAATGGCTGGCTGCTTACTTCTTCACATATCAGGTCATTCACTTACAATTATTACTACCAGCATGTTCCCTAGTTTTCTAACAGCTGGCAGTCAAAACATTGCTCTAATCCCATTTTAAGTTTTATTTTCAATGATAACATTCTTCATTGGTTTACCACAGTTTCTCTGGGCATAAATAGTTTGTCAACAACTTGGTAAGTAACTAGCATACAGTGTAGTCATCACAAAGTTATGAAGCAGGTGGCTTAATGGTTGGATTACAGTGTTGGTGGCTGATTTTCCCAATTTCTAAAGAATCAGTGTCTACAGCCAAGTGAGATCTGTTCCAATCTGTGACAGCCAGGTTTCTACAAATCAACCAGAGTCCACTCCGCCCTGCCCCTGACCCCCACCACAGAATTTTAGTGAGTGATTCTTTAGTAACAATAATTTAGAACCATAACTTTCATGGAGAGAGGTGCTGTGAGGGTAAACAGTTTTGTCCAAGAACACAGTACAAGGAGCCCTACAATCCAAGAACCTAAACACAAGGCCAGTTTGTCACCCAAGATGTAATTAGCTACCAACCTGCTGTTGAAATCTTAGTTGTGCCACCCAGAGGTACACCAGTGCCACTCGAAACTGTACCGACCACTGTTCCCCGCTGCTGGAACATGGCTAGCTTCTGTCCATACGTCCGGACATTTGACAGATTGTGGCTTTGTACCACAGGCACTTGAGACACTGTGCTGTTGCCTGGTAATGTTGTGTGTGATGCCATTGCCAAATTGTTACTTTGAATGACTGTCACAGTGTTTGTTGCCGTCGGTAGAGGTATTGCCACCTTTGCCTGTTTTTGATCTTGTATGTTTGCATTTGCAGAAACTGTAGCATTTGATGTCTGGGTGGTGTTATTGGGCGCCTGTGAAGCCAGTTGATTAGCAGCAGCGGCAGCCATTGCTACCTGGTGCTGGCCGGGAATGTAGGTGCATATCTTAACAGACTTTCGCCCTTCCTCTGTGTACAAGTCTTGGAACTGTTGTAGATACCTAAACATGGAAAATTGTCAAGTGTCAGGGTTAACTTCACTCTTCAAACACCTTAAAAAGAACAAGACTAAAACCAAAAAGTGTTATATTACATGATGAGCATTCATCTTTGCACCTGAGAACAACAGTTTTCACTACTGAGAATTTGTTGTTTAATCAAAAAATTACCCCCTCCCATAAAAAGACTTATATATATGGAAAAAAAAAAATTGTACTTAACATCAATGTCAGTCGGAAAGTCCTGAATGATTAACATCCTATTCAGATTTCAGTGTTTTAACCTGACAACTACACATTATGATTTATATAATAAATACTAACAATACTTTTTGCATGAAGTGCCCAGGAGCTGGGAGGTCAAGCAGGACTGTGATAATATTCAGTATATGATAACACTTGATAACATTACACTTGATAACATTTGATAACATTTACAAATTTAAATTAGCTCTTTTTGTACATAAAATTAAAAATGACCCCGCAAACATCCCAACAATATTTTCTGGATCTCTTACATTAGCTTCTGAGGTCCATAGCTATAATACCAGATTTGCAACTAACTTTAATATCTATAGACCAAACGTAAATAACAGTTATGGTACCACTACATTTTCTTTTTTAGCATCCAAAATCTGGGAATCTATCCCCTTTGATTTTAAAAAACTCTCCTATAACCGTTTCTATAAACAATACAAAATGTATCTTTTAAATTCTCAATCTGTCTCTTAAGTGTAGTTTGCCCATAGCCTTCTTATAGTTTTTATCATCAAGCACTATTAATTTATGTATTTCTTTCTGTTTTTATGATGTAACATATGTATCTTATACCTATTTTGTACTTTATTTTCCTGTAATGTAATTAATGTACTTGTTCATGCCAATTAATTGTCTGTGGCAGTGACCAACTCGAAAGCTTAAGCTACTTTGGTCACTGCGCACATTCTGCTTTTGGCTGCTAGTGTAATTTAGTTTAATAATGTCTTTCTTTTTTGTAATGTACCTTATTGAAGGAACATTGTTGTAAATAGTGCAAAATAATAATAAACCTAATATGAGCGTCACCAGTACTACTTTGTTTGGCACTCACTTTTGAGCTCCAAGTTTACTACCAAGGAAAAACTGGCATGCCTTCCCTGCCTTGCTAGAGTCTGAGCTGTCTGCTGTTACTGCTGTGGCAGCTCCTTGTGAATTACTTGTGTCTTCTTCAAGGTATAGTTCGCCTAAGTACTGCAAGTCTGTTGGACGGCGTCGTATGGTCACACGGCAGAAGTAATTCCTGTTATTAGTCTTTTCTCCTTCGAGTGTCACCTCTTGCACCTTTTCTGGTGTATTGTCAACTGTCATCTTTGGGCGCTCAATTATTTTGGAATACAAGTCCACCTTGAAAAATTGTTCAAATCAGAATTAATTTCCTATTCTATTAAGTTAATTAATAAGTTTTCAAAAGCCACATGCAATATGTATAATTATTAAAAACTGGATCATTGGATAATGCAATTCGAGAGTTTTCATTGGCTTAGCCATCATGGGCTATGAGCCATTATACCATGCTCTACGAATATGGTAAGCGTATGCATGATTTTTTTTAGGCGTTTTTATTTTTTTTTAAAGTTTAGTTTGCTATATTTTTCAGGGGGTTTTAATAAAACAATTATTCCACTCGCCCTTGTTGGATATGAGATGATAATAGCCAACTCATATCCAACGCATGCTTGTGGAATAATTGTTAATTATATATTACATAAATTGCAGGGTTTTACTAGGATTTGCAGCCCTGAGAAAAGCCATAATTTTACATGCGTAAAATTACGATCATAATTTCACTGTGATGAAAAACAAGGACGTCATGTTTGAAGTCAGGTATGACCCTTAACCCTAGATATGCCGTACTTTCCCTGGGGGTATACCAATTTTGCCGCACTTAATTAGGCTAGATGTGTTATGCATGGAGGAAAAATGTTATAACTCAGCAACCAGTAGGCCAATCTCAACAAACAAGGTATCATTTTAATTGTCACCAAATTTCTTGTCTGCTTACGAAATAAATTATCAACAAACTTACAGTTTCCATGGTAACCTGGTTGCCACAGCAACAACAATTACGTTTGTATAAAATTAAACAAAAATTTGTGCCCCTATTGTGAGCTGCAAGAGTTGAGACTACAAAACTTAACTATGCATCATCTAAAAGTTCTTCAAATGGGAAAGGATGAGAGCACTGGAAAATATTATTTTAAAATTACAATATGATAAAAAAACAAGTTGTTTTATCCTGTGAACAATGAAAGGGAAAATATGCAAATTAGCTGCATCCATAAAATGTCTATCTTTTGATCCTAACTATCAACATGGTTTGTACACCACAGGTTTTCTAACTGCAGCTTGAACTGGAAAGTTTTAAATAAAGTTCATTACATGATAATAATTATAAGACAATATTTAATAGTTGACCAATCACAGCTGCGCTTAGAACAAGAGGCTGATCAGATCGGCCGCGGCAAATTTAGGTGTTAATCGATGGGCCGATAAAATCGGCCCGCGGCATATCTAGGGTTAACTGCACTCTTAAATTTGTTGATGTCTGATCGAAACATCTTCAGATCTTCCGCAGAAGTCTTAAGTAATCTTCGGAAATGTTTGGAAAATGTTCTGAAATTTAGGTTTGTGTGGCCCATAGACAACTTTACAAAAGTAGTCGGAAATCTTCGGAAAATCGTCAAAACATAATGTTTAGTTCATTTATAAAATTTGCAAAATAATGCATGGTTGCATGTCGATATGGAATTAGTCTTCAACATTATATCTCACACATTCACTGCACTCACTTCTGAGATATTCAGTTGAACACTACAAGAAGTCCACATCTACACGTGCCTATGTATTAGTCTCTATCATTGTACTTACATCAACCCTTGAAGGAGGAGAGAGGTTTATAGGCTTTTGCCGCCAGGTGTCAGTTGTCTGCGGTGTCTTTGCAAGACGTAGATTGACAGGTGGTTGTGGTTTCTTGTAATTTGACAGAAAATCAAGAACTTTAAGTTGTGATGGTGCATTTCCCAATGACATTAATCCTGTCCTATTGTGGAATGCTTGTGAGTGTCGTCTAATGCTCCTGTGGCATAAAATAGAAAGCATGTCTCTAGTATGGCTCAAATTCATAAACCTTTAAAATTCTAAGTCCTAAATGGAACAAAGGGTAAAATGACAAGTAGATTCTGTCAATTTTGAGATGAATAGCAGCAGCAGCCGAGTGGTTAGAGCATTAGACTTGAAATCTAGAGGTCACTGGACAGGTACAAAGTCCAATCTGGGGGAGCAGTCAATAAGGATATTCATTTGTACTTATTATGGAGCAGATATTGGGTAATTCTAATGGCAGCCATTTTAGCGGTAAACATTCGTACTAAGCCACAACTAGGTGGAAATCATTCAAGGGCGAAGGGTGTTGTTCACATACCTCCTGATACCAGGGGTGTGGAACTTGTTCTTATTGAATTGCAGCTGATTCGCCACTTGTGCAACCTCTATTGAAGGATCAAGACACAGTGGACCTTCTGTTGCCAGTAACAGCTGAGATTCCAGCACTAATTTACTCTCTTCTGTCCAGCCAGGAGACTCCCGTGTCATAGCATTTATGTCACACACAAGGGTCTGAGACAGAAAGATGGATGTCAGAATCAGTGTTTATGTTAGTATGCCAACTAGCTCCAACAATTCAAGCAGGTTCCCACCTCAAAAGCTTAAGAAAACGAAGAAAAGATAATAAGTTATTATCTACTTTGTCTATCTCTGAAGCTATGCCCTATACCATGCCATAGATAGAGCCAAACAGAATACAGGAGAGCAGTTGTATACTCGATGGCATATTACACTCAACCTTCCCACTGTACACTACATTGAATGTGTTGGCCAGTGTATAAAATAGTTAAATTTTATAACCATTTTCTTTGGCGGCTCATATATAAAGGATTAAAGAGAAAATACACATGAACAATGAGATATTGCATGGCATACAACTTGAAAGCATTGCATAACTAGTATTTATATGGCTATCATTCATGAAGAAAATGTTTTAAGACTTTTCCACAATAGCTTTTTAGGGACAAATAAATACAATTCTCACTGACTGCAATAAGAATGATCTACTGAAAAATATCCAGTTTATGTTTTACATAAATCTGCTGCAATAGTGTGTTCAGAAACCAATAAAAGGTCCTTTCCATTGACCATTTTAAATAATGTTTGGATTTCAACAAAAAATTAATATATCTTTCCCTAACCAGGTGTATGTACTAGATTTCTCTGGTTTTTCTCTGACCAAAAAGGAGGTCCCTCAGTTAGACACGGGTGTCTCTCTTAAGGTAAGTTTCTACATTTAAATGTTTTAAATCCATGCTGCAGTTCAATTTTACCCCTGGTACAATTCAATCTTTTCTTTTGTTCTGGTATACTTGCTATTATACATAATGTATATTATTAATAAAGGTATTAATATAAGGTAGATCAAACAAAGGAAAAAGACCAAATTGTACCAACTTCAAGGGTATTATTGATCAACAGCTTCATTCTATACAATGTACTTAGCCTACTTGCATTATTAGGCCCTTCTCATAGGGATATTTATAATTTTATAAGCCCCCCTCTTTCGACTGGTAATATAATAGCTAATTGTAACCATAATATAATAAGCCTCTGGTGATCTAATAAATTTCTCGCAAGGTTTAAAAATATAAAAATGGGCGGTCACAACATGTACAAGTATCTGTGGTTGGATGTTATTGTTTAGAGATGCTAAAAAAAGTCTTTAGTGCTACACATCAACAGCTTAGAGGTTCCAGCTCACATCTCAGATGTTTCTCTGAGAACTACTGCTAATAAAACATGTTCACATAACCCCCTTCCCAAGTGAGCCTGGCATGTTACCTGGTAAGTGGGCCGAAGTAAGACATAGTTGCTGTCATAAGTGTTTCCTGTAGGACTGTGTCGATAACCTCGAACTTCAACAATGACACAGCCACTATAAAATATGTTCGCCTGAAACAGAAATTGAAAACAGTTGGCTCAATCAAATGATTTTCACCTGAAAAAACATATTAATATTATTGGATATCTCGAACAAGAGTTAAGGCAGGAAGGAAGCAGAGGTGGAAGGCATTTATAGCTGATCTTACAGTGTTAGTCCTATTAAGAGGACAAAAAATACAGATTTCAAATTTTCACCTTGGAAAACTGATTTCACAACATACTATTTTTAACTTAACAAGTCTGTCAAAAGCAATGATTGTTTTCATCAAACTTGGACCTGGCTGTCTAGGTATATTTCTGGCTCCCACACTCACTCTATCTGCCGCCATGACGACAGCACGTCTACTCTTTTACAAAAGATCAGCAACCTTAACCTTCTTATCTATCTAAATGTAAATTCAAGTGGAGACAGATGGTCCATTTCAGAAGAATTGTACGTCTGGTAATAATGGATATCCTGTTAATCTGAAGATCAGAATGATCTCTTTAAGCCCTTTCCCTCTGGACTCGTCTTCCAGACGTATGACCAGACAAACACAATAACTCAAATAATGTCAGAAAAAAAAAACTAGTATTTTGATTAATTAACTATCTCAGGCAACTAAGTTGTTCCTTCTTATGAACTGCTCAAATGCGTTTAGTTAATTTTTTATTAATGACATTATTTAATCAATTAATCACAGAAACACAACACTAATTTAACCAAAATTTTATTGACCTAAATTGAATAAGTACCGGTAAGCCTTGAGGGAATATTTTCAACACAAAAATTAGCGACATTAATAAACAATGTTTTGACATAGTCAGATGTCATTGTCAAGTAAATGTGTAGGTTACTTTTTGCATTATAAATAAATCTACAATATTATTATGCACATAAGGTGGCAAAATACGCTAAAAATAAGAAAAAATGATTATTAGGAAACTATGTTAATTTAACAAACAATTTTGCTCTGATTCAATCAGCCAAGAGTAGTTATTTTTATTTTAACTACACACAAATAAGAAAGTAGGAAATGTTTTTCTGAATACCTGTGATTTTTCTAACAGATCAACCAGGATAGGCGGAAGCTGAAAATCGTACAACAAACATCACAGCATGAATTCCATAAATTCTGGGATGTTTAAATCCGCCATTATCAGAGTTATCCACACATCTTCTGTTGTGTTAAGTCAAGAGCATGACTGGGGCTAACTTGGTTAAGAATATTTTGTATCTACATACACCAGAGGTCAAAAATTAAAATTTGACAATGCCAATCAAGCTACGCTTACAGAACATATATTGTGGTGCTTTTGCGGACTCCGTTCAACATTTCAATGATAACCCAGGACCAAAAAATTCCAGCTTGCCCTTCAGACAAGAAGCTCTCAAATGTTGCTTGCCCTGAGCAAGTTTTTTTTTTATTTGTCAGACAACTTGCCTGGATCCTAGCCCATACAACCAAGTGAGAATAAAAGGTTGCCTGCCCAGCAGGCAAATCTACTTGCCCCTGACGGCCCAACGGCACTTTGATCCACACCTGATCACTGCCATTTCTTTAACATCCAAGATCCCTGGGATAAAATATCCCTGGTGTGGAACTTAATTTCAAATTTTTACCTTTGATGAATTACTAAGCACAAAACAATGAATACAACTAGAAAAAGAGAGCTTGGATTCTGAATGTAAAATGGAAGTGGAAAATGTGAGGTTGGAAAGGAAATGACATAGAGAGTGGTTATTAGGGACAAGTAATGTGAAATTGGTTCAGTGCAGCAAATTGTATTGTTACAGTAGAACCCTGGTAACTCAAGCTCTGAAGGGAAACAAAAAACAGTTTGAGTTAGCGGGGGTTTGAGTTATCGGGGTCGGTTCAAATTGATAGTTTACTAATTTTTCAGCACTTCGGTATACAGTACAGTGCAAATAAAACTTATGCAAATTATTATATGAAAGATAATACATTTGAACTGCAGAGAAGAAGCTGTGAAGAAGCTGTGAAATTTAAGCCTGGAAAACGTTCAGGCCTGAACAGGATTTGAACCCATGACCTCTGCAATACTGGTGTGGTGCTCTACCAACTGAGCTATCAAGCCAACTGGGTGCTGACCAGTCACATTCATTTGTTAGTTTGTAATGAATATATGAATATGAACATAATATTATATAGGTCAAGGGTTCAAATCCTGTTCAGGCCTGAATTTTTTCAGGCTTTTGTTTCACATTTTAAGTTGTGTATATAACTGCGATGATCATCTATGTCTTCAAATCTCTCTCCACATTTCAAATGTATGATTTTTCATATATTCATTTGCATTCTTCACCATCTATGGGTATATTACGAACTGACAATGTAACCAGCTCCCAGTTGGCTTGATAGCTCAGTTGGTAGAACAGTACACAAGTATTGCAGACATCATGGGTTTGAAGCCCGTTCAGGCCTGAGTTTTTCTTTCAGGCTTTTCATAAGATCGGGAAATGACTGTCAAATATGTGAATGGTTGGTTGCAGTAATTAAAATCAAATTTGCTGTAGTGTTAGTTTTGAGTGTTTTTACTGATTACACGACAAGAAAAGCTAATGGGGTGACATCTGTGGTGAGTTACATGAAACAGAATTTGAGTTATTGGGGTAAATAATTGTGATCAAGGGAAACAAAATTTAGTTCGAGATAGCAGGCAATTCAAGTTATCTGAGTTTGAGTTAACCAAGTTAAAATGACTGAAAAGTAGGGTCAAATCCAAGGGAAATGAGACTTAGTTCGAGTCAGTGGGAAGTATGAGTTACTCCAGGGTTCTACTGTATGTTGTTAATTAAAGACTTTAAGTTAGCCTTGTTAAAGAAAACATTCTACAATCAAATATTATGACTAGTTGGATCCAGGCACCAATTGAAAGTCTGTTGTGGTTAATGCAATTAAGTGGCGGCCAACTTAGCAGGCTTAAAAAGAGAAAAATGACTGACTAAGGTCTTCAACTGGACTTAAGCAGCCTGGTTTCATTAAGGGACGGTCACTGGCAATTGACTGGCTGTGAGGATGATTTTACCGGCCTGGTTTGACAATCCAGAGAAAGTTTTTCTTTTCACGAAGTTCAGTTCAAAAAGTTTTGCCTGCTGGTAATAACGAGTTGCCCTCCTGCTGGAAGCATTATTGAAACACCTGATGATAAGTGGCTGTAAAAACTAGGTGATTGTGTTAACATGGTGGATGTAAGGATGAGATCTACTAAAACTATAAAATCACTTCACTACATACCTCTTGTGCATCAAGATAATCCAAGAATTCAGACTCCTGTTTATTGAAGAATCAAACAAACATGTCGTTACTATCTGTCATAAGTGGTTAACATGTATACACGTTTTCATACTCTGTAAAATTCAACTGATAATAATAAATGGTAATGGTAATGTTTTTCAAAACCTTAATTATTTGACTTACTTCATAAGGCAGCCGTACAGTTTCAGAGTCTACGGAACAAAAAAACCAAACATAATAGGTTGAGTGATCAGATATCTCTCTCAGCAAACTGAAGAAACTTAATCTAAACTTTTAATTCTTCATCTTTCCCATAAAGAAAAACACCCGAGATTATCAGAGAGAACCCCACAATAATTTTGATGGGTTTGCACGGTTTACATAGTGGTCATTAGCTCCAAACAAGGGTCAGATTGTTTTCGGACTGTCAGATTGTTTCCGGACACCATTTTTTTTGGTGTATTAAACAAATTGCATGTCTTTTTTGTTTAATAAGCAATTTTGACACATCAAGTTTGATTATTAAACTAAAAAGTCGTTATTTTTGGCTTATTAAGCAAGAAAGGTTGCTTATTAAGCAAGAAAGGTGGCACTTCATGTTTATTAAACATGTGACTTTCGCTTAATAAGCAAGAATGGCAGGTATTCTTGCTTATTAAACAAGTGTCACACAACACTCTGTCACACTAAGTTCGTCCGCCATTACGGATAAAAATATCGACAACGAAAACAACGCAACGGATAAATCATTCCTATTGAAAACCTTCAAATACAAGTCTTGACTGGTCAGGCCTTCAATGAAAGCCATAATTAAGTGACGACTTTCCTTTTCTGGACAGATATTTTTGTGTAAGTTTTCTTCACGGCGTGATCGATCGGCAGCCGGCGGCCGTGAACGACTGCATTTTCGATGTTCAAGTTTTCAAACGAAAGTGAACCTGTTCAGTCGAATTGCACAACATCAGCATTTTAAATAAATAGGTCTTTGAATACACAACGGACGGATATTTCATTGAACACAGACTATCCATATAGGTGGTCTCTACGGACTGCATCTGGGCTTACTTCAAACATGTCAAATTACAGCGCGGGTCAATTTTGTCAACATTTACAAGATTACTGTTGTCATCAATTTGCGCTTTCCTCTTGATGCACTTATTGCCGAAAGTTTGGGCTGAATTTCGTTGAAAAAACTCGGCTGAACATAAAAGAGTGAGAATTAAAGTTTATCTGAACAAAACCGGCGGGGTTTTTCACCGAGAAACTACTAAAACTTGAAATGCCATTTTTGGTTATTAAGCGAAAAAAGTGACACTTTTTGCCTATTAAACAAGGCACTCTTGTTTATTAAACAAAAAAGTTAGTTTTTCTTGCTTATTAATCAAAAGCGTCCCACAGTAAGTTAGGTGTTAGTGTTCAACGGCTACTAGACGCCTTACATGTAAGCTTATTACCGAAATCGGCATATCAGAACAAAGAAAATAGTGCTAAGCTTATTTAATATTGTGAAAAACTATTTTTGTGTACTGTTCTTATATGCTAAGCGATCACACTTTAAGGCATGAATTTCCTTTTCGACAGTTAATTCAGGGAAAGATTTTCGATTAAATTTTCCCGAAGCGTTTGAATGGTGAAAGCCGCGAGCGACTATTGCTCGTTCAATGTTTGAAGTTTTAAACGAAATAACGATGAGCCTTGTTCTCTCAAAATACTGAGAAATATGAAGACAGCAAGAACAGAACACTTCAATGAAGGTGGACAATCGTAGAACTATGTTTCTAAGAGATTAAAATCTATTTTGGGTACGATCGGTCTAAAATAAACAACACCACGATCCGCGCCGCCTTTCAGTCGATTTAGACCGAAAATTACCGGAGTCAGAGAAATGTTCTGATTTCTGCGTTCTGCGTTGCCTTTCGTGTTCTGATTGAACCCGTAAAAAATCTCACACAGACGAAAATGAGTGATAGGTTTTCTTTTTCAACAAAGCTGTTTGTCCACTTTCGTGAGTTGCACAATCCACCCACGGACAATATGAAAAACCATTTTTAGGTTATCAAGCGAAAAAGGCATCAATTCTTGGTTATTAATCATGTAACTTTTGCTTTTTAGACGAAAATAGAGCTCTTCTTGCTTGATAATCAAGCCTCGCAACACTTCCACGAGACCTCGCCGACGCGGGTTACGTTTACGTTTAGTCGTTAGATAAATAAACTTCCAGCTGAAAGAGTGCAAATTTATGCTGTTATCAGAAGTTCTTTTCTCTCGGCATAAAAAGTTTTCGGAAAAAGAGTTTTTCATGATTTGAAGTAGGCTTACTTGCTAATCTGAGTGAATCACACTGTCACACAACCTGTGCGACTTTTCTCAGCCTCTTGTAAGCTGGTCACGTTCCATGCTATTTAAATAAAATTCAACGGATTGAAGCGATGTAAAAGTCATAGATTTTCATTTAAAGTACGCACTTAAGCTTAACGTTTTTTACTTTATCAGTCACCTGCAGAAAATAAGCTTACAGTCGCTTATAGTGAGATATGCAAGCCGGGAGCCATTTACATCTCGCGGTGCACGAGTTTCGTTTTTGCTAAACTTGTTTAACCGTAGCTACCAAATCTCTTGACGTATGTAATAATAATTTCAGTTTTGGTTAGAAAGAAACCTAGAACTGGACACTCCGCCCGGGCGTTAAATGATTAAATTGGCCTTCCGGCCGTACAAGTTAGTACAACACTCACTCGCACCAATAAGCTTGTCCATGCGTGTTTTGCGGGTCTGGGCGGAAAAATTATAGAGAAGTTATTAAAATGTTTAAGATCAATGTCCTTGCGAATAAATCTCGTGGTCCTTTCGGTTTTTAGTCAAAATTTATTGTTTTTGGGTAACGATAAAATCTGTCGATGAAATGAACAACATTACCAGCGCCGTCGGATTGAATACAAAATCTCAGACAGACCAAAAGGAAGCGGTAACCGTTTTTTTACTAGCTTGTACTTATACACAAATACAAGAAATTTGCAACAAACAATCCACTGAACGAAAATATCAGCTCTTCTCGGTTGACAATTTTTCCTTCAAAAAATGTCATGAGACCCCACCACACCGCGCCGCGAATTTCACGTGCAGAAAACTGCCGAGAATAGCGATCGAAAGATAACAAAATTTGCATATTTCTTCGGACTCTGTCACGGCTTAATTACTTCCAGTGGTTGGATAAATACATTTCCAAGAGTGAAATTGGTAAGCTTATGCTGTTATCAGCAGCTTGCTTTTTTTTCTTTTGGTATGAGGAGTTTTCAGCGACAGAGTTGGCACGATTGAAGCACCTTTGCTTTCCTTCACACAACGGACCCGAGTGTTGCTGCGTTTGGCAGTGTAGTGTTTTTGAAATATTCAACGGTATGAAACGATTTTTTAGATTTTCATTTGCAGTACAGACTAGTGGTTTAAACTTAAGCTCAAGACTTAATCGGTCACCTGCTACACTGCTGCACTGAGGTATGCAAGAGATTACTACGTGTGGATGGGGTTTTCGTATTTCAATCTCGTTTGTTCCAAACTTGTTAAACAACCGTAGCTTCCAACCTCTTGAAACGTTATCGTATGTTAGAATATTTGTTTTGTGGGGAAAATCTCAGAGCTAGCTAGACAGCAAAAGGCACCCGTTGGTACACTCGCTCAACTCAGGACAACAGTATATTCTCACTCGCGTGCGTTTTGCGCGGGAAAAATGTCAGACAGCTTTCAACCGCTCTAATATCGGCCGGTGCAGTCTTAATCAAAACGGCAATGAATAGACAACTTTTTAGCATCAACATACAATTATTTTAATTAACGATAATGCCAGTTACCAAAACTGACGAAGACAACTGAATGATCTCACCTTCTTCTTTTTGGTCTTTACAAGTAAAGAACACAACACCGGAGCCATGCATCTTTATCACACCGTAATGTACTTCTAAAACTCATCTTGCCCTTTAAATATCTTTCAATGCCCTTGCGAATAAGTCATCAGTGACTTGAACCGCTATAAGTGATGATTTTCCTTTTACAATCACTTCCTCGGCCTCGTGCATATGTACCACAAGCATATACGCAAAGCGATCTCCCGAACTCCTTCGGTAAACGGATAATGCTGGACGTTTTTAGTCAGTGATTTTGCAAGATCACTCTTGTTTTCCTGACTAATGTCTTCCATAATTTAGCGGGGCAGTCACACATTTTCAGTCGCTCTCTGTTCTTTTTACTACAACTGCATTGCAAATTCCGGACCGGTCTAAAACTAATGGAGAAGTCATCAAAGTGATTGCGTTCAACGGACTTGCGAATAAATCTCGATTGTCGTAGCGTTAAGTTGAAATTCGACGAACATTTCCTCTGCACTTGCCAGTGTCATGATAAGGTGATCACGTTATTAAAAGTGGTTGCGATTTTCAAACGGCGGAAAAACCTTTGGGAATAAAGACAGATCTCACTGCCAAAATCTGTCCAATCAAACTCGTGGCTGTCAAACTGTCAAACTCGGGTCCGTTGTGTGAAGGAAAGCAAAGGTGCTTCAATCGTGCCAACTCTGTCGCTGAAAACTCCTCATACCAAAAGAAAAAAAAGCAAGCTGCTGATAACAGCATAAGCTTACCAATTTCACTCTTGGAAATGTATTTATCCAACCACTGGAAGTAATTAAGCCGTGACAGAGTCCGAAGAAATATGCAAATTTTGTTATCTTTCGATCGCTATTCTCGGCAGTTTTCTGCACGTGAAATTCGCGGCGCGGTGTGGTGGGGTCTCATGACATTTTTTGAAGGAAAAATTGTCAACCGAGAAGAGCTGATATTTTCGTTCAGTGGATTGTTTGTTGCAAATTTCTTGTATTTGTGTATAAGTACAAGCTAGTAAAAAAACGGTTACCGCTTCCTTTTGGTCTGTCTGAGATTTTGTATTCAATCCGACGGCGCTGGTAATGTTGTTCATTTCATCGACAGATTTTATCGTTACCCAAAAACAATAAATTTTGACTAAAAACCGAAAGGACCACGAGATTTATTCGCAAGGACATTGATCTTAAACATTTTAATAACTTCTCTATAATTTTTCCGCCCAGACCCGCAAAACACGCATGGACAAGCTTATTGGTGCGAGTGAGTGTTGTACTAACTTGTACGGCCGGAAGGCCAATTTAATCATTTAACGCCCGGGCGGAGTGTCCAGTTCTAGGTTTCTTTCTAACCAAAACTGAAATTATTATTACATACGTCAAGAGATTTGGTAGCTACGGTTAAACAAGTTTAGCAAAAACGAAACTCGTGCACCGCGAGATGTAAATGGCTCCCGGCTTGCATATCTCACTATAAGCGACTGTAAGCTTATTTTCTGCAGGTGACTAATAAAGTAAAAAACGTTAAGCTTAAGTGCGTACTTTAAATGAAAATCTATGACTTTTACATCGCTTCAATCCGTTGAATTTTATTTAAATAGCATGGTCACTCTTTTATGTTCAGCCGAGTTTTTTCAACGAAATTCAGCCCAAACTTTCGGCAATAAGTGCATCAAGAGGAAAGCGCAAATTGATGACAACAGTAATCTTGTAAATGTTGACAAAATTGACCCGCGCTGTAATTTGACATGTTTGAAGTAAGCCCAGATGCAGTCCGTAGAGACCACCTATATGGATAGTCTGTGTTCAATGAAATATCCGTCCGTTGTGTATTCAAAGACCTATTTATTTAAAATGCTGATGTTGTGCAATTCGACTGAACAGGTTCACTTTCGTTTGAAAACTTGAACATCGAAAATGCAGTCGTTCACGGCCGCCGGCTGCCGATCGATCACGCCGTGAAGAAAACTTACACAAAAATATCTGTCCAGAAAAGGAAAGTCGTCACTTAATTATGGCTTTCATTGAAGGCCTGACCAGTCAAGACTTGTATTTGAAGGTTTTCAATAGGAGTGATTTATCCGTTGCGTTGTTTTCGTTGTCGATATTTTTATCCGTAATGGCGGACGAACTTAGTGTGACAGAGTGTTGTGTGACACTTGTTTAATAAGCAAGAATACCTGCCATTCTTGCTTATTAAGCGAAAGTCACATGTTTAATAAACATGAAGTGCCACCTTTCTTGCTTAATAAGCAACCTTTCTTGCTTAATAAGCCAAAAATAACGACTTTTTAGTTTAATAATCAAACTTGATGTGTCAAAATTGCTTATTAAACAAAAAAGACATGCAATTTGTTTAATACACCAAAAAAAATGGTGTCCGGAAACAATCTGACAGTCCGAAAACAATCTGACCCTTGTTTCCAGTAAATATGTATGTCTGAAGTTATTAGTTATGTCATTGTTGTTGTCCCACGTTTCTTTGTGGCTATTTCATATCTTTTGGCTCTTAAGGTGCCTGCTGAGTTGTCCCTCCCCCCCACAACCAAAACAAAGTTGCCTTGTTAGGCCCTGAACCTGATAATGGGTGGACCATTTGTCTTTGGAGGGGAGGGGGATGGGATGTGGGAGTTCTTTATGAATCTTTCATGCATTTGCAAAAATTGTTTCTCAAGATGTGTCAGCATGATATTTTTTTAACTGTGTAACATAAAGAACATTGTGAATTTGTTTTTTCAGCAGTGGTGGTGTGCATGAATTTTCTTGTTAAGGTATGCTTCCAGGGTATGGTCAAATGGTCCACCCTGTAAGTACACTTTCTTTTTTGATTCAGCTTGCTAGCAAGCAAGCAAGAGAAACACTCTGTAACAATCATGGAGAACAGGAAATTTGAAAGTCTAAACGGAACAATGTAAAAATTATATCGCAAAATAATGGCTAGTATGTGAGTGATATATAATTACTGATCAAATTTGCTAGCTCAAATGAAAATAAAACAAAGTTACAAAAATGCAAGGGACACTGAAGTCCATCTTTCCGTTACGGAATTGCGCCCATTGGAACACATTGATCGAACATGCAAATTAGGTTCCAAAAAAGTTAATAGGGCATGCGTAACTAGATGCAGAGATGCTAAGAGATGTCAATCATTAAAATCCCGAGTGTATATCAATGTCAAAACAATTGTTCCTGAGATTTGCTTGAGAAGCCTCAATCTATTCATTGTGTAACAATAGATGTAATTAGCAAAGCCATCTTCAATTCAGCGTAACTTATACAATACAACATGTTTAAAAACGATCGAAAGGGAAAGATGAAAAAGCTTCACTGATCTGCCTAGCACCGCTTTTTGCACAGCCAAAAGCAGAGTTTACTCTTATTTACGGTTGCACAATAGCGAAACCCTAAAGATATTCGACATGCTGGGAACAACGAACACAACAGCCATGTTCAGTGGCACGATCCTAACAGCCAACATCAAAACAAAATTCAATTGATTCCCGATCATTTTAGCTTTTGTGATTTCTCGTTCAAAGTGATAAATTTACATTCATAGCATTCACAATGCAAAGGAGGAAAAACAAAATGCAATACTACTAGCATCTCAAATAAAAATCCAGGGAGATCCAACAAGAGTTGGCAAAATGGCGCCAGCAAACAAAAGTGATAGCTTTTCTTTTCATTTTCTAAATGATGGCCAGCGCAGAAAAAATCCAACATTCTCGCTTCACTCTTTATGCGAACATCAAAACAAGAACAGCTTTTTTAATTTCTCTCAGGACTGTGCATATTTAGACACGGCTTCAGTTTATTTCCACACAGCTTGTGTTTAATACCATGCGCAGTGTGGTCACTTTTTGTGTCTTCTGTAGTGAAATATTTTTCGCATAGTTTTGCATAAGCGATCTTTGTTTTCTTCACAGTTAGCACTGATCGAAAATAAGAACATTTTTACACTTTGTCACAATACTAATAATTAGTATTGTGACAATTATTGCCCTACTGTCTCGACGGACTGAGAGGGAGAATTATTTAACTCCCTTTTTGGCAGTTCAAGTTTTCAAGTCAAAGGGAACCGAAAATGGCAGCAAATCTTTAAAGGCACACAAAATATCTTGGGTACCCCACTTTTTCGGCCAACGTGTTTCAGTGGGTGTGATTTTGTAATGACTTTACCAAAACAAAAAAGTCACCACCATGTATAAATCTGTTTTCCTTTGTTTTCATTCCTGGTTTATTAAAAATTGTTATCACAAGACTGATTGCTTGTATTGCTTTACCTGCACCATTCTTGTCTTTAAGCATCAATGAGTAGCCCTCATTTCTAGAGTACAATTTTACAACAAGCGTTGAAAGATTGTCTTGAAGAACAACTTTCTCCAATAACTGCACTCCATGACAGAAACGCTGTGAGGGAAAATTCAAAGGCAATTAGCATCACAAGCAACAATTAAAATGGGAAATTAAAAGTCATAAAAAAATGAAGATACCTGACTCTAGTGTCTGAATAAGAAGTGTCGAGACTCAATTTGTAATATCTAGTTGACTTGAGTGCCAAGAATTTGTTTGTTATATAATTTAGCTGGTTATAATGATTATTGTTATGAATATGTATTACATTTGTTTACTTAATAATCAATGCTGTTACTAACAGAAAATTCCACAATGTTGTTTACTGAATCCAGATGTTTTTGCTAACAAAATGTCTTACGTCAGTTTTGGATTGCAGTAAATCATTAATTTTATTGACTCAGCTTGTTCATGCAGGATCAAGAATATTGGATTTATTGTCTTTCCACCTGTTTATTTGAACTCTGCTTAATTCTCATTCCATAAACACACAAAACATTTGTCTGATATCCCAGCACCTTGACCTCGTGTTTTGTTAATAATCAATATATTATACAGCATTGAGGACTATGTCTTTACTTAATTTGTCTGCAAATAGACAACTATTTTCCTAGACGGATGACTTGCCTAGCTTAGATCACCTGTTTGTATTACCAATACTTGTTAATTGAATAAGATGAAGACTTTTGGCTTTATAATTAATGAAATCAGGATATGGGATATTAGCGGCATCTTGGAGATTACATAGGAAGGTTTCCACTTTTCCAACAACTAACTGCTTTGAAAAACATTTTTCTCTCACAACAAAATCATGTTTCCCACCACCTCTGGGAGCCATACTCAAGCTGACCGCCGCCAACTGATTCTTTTATCCCTCAAACAATACATTATACGTAATATAGGCAAAATACAGTAATATTAAACAACAGTTATAAGCTTAGTAAGACTCTATGCTGACAGTCTTAATCAAGAATATCTAACCAGCAGAGTGTATGTTATCAACTCAAACGAAAGGTTGGGTGGGAACTGGGGCTCAAAAAGATACGTCAGCAATGGCGGACAGCAAAACAGCAACTGACAAACAACACTGAGCATGTGACCCAAACAACAAACCCTTGGGCCCAGGACCCAGAGATGTGTGAAAAAACATTTTCCACTTATTTCGTTCCTCAGCCAGTGGAAAATACAACTTAGCTGAGTACAAGGTCATGAAGTAATACACAAGGATAAACAAGAACACAAAAAAATCCACCTAGATAAATAATCAGTCACTGCTACAATTTATATATATCAAGCAGTAATGGTAGATGGACTGCTACAGCAGCTGTAGTTGAACTTCTGACAACAAGCACACACTGTTACTAAACTGCCCTGAGCTATGATCCTAGCACTATAAACACTACTTAACTTTATTTAACCCACTATTAGTAGCCACTCATTGTGTATGTATTTATAAAAACAGCACTGTTTTTTTGTTGCATTCTTGGATTTCTTTTTAATTAATATACTAGCCTCTTGTCGTTGGTATTACAATGTATTACGGATGACTGGTGTCAAACAAAGGAAAGACTTAAACACACCTTGTCTTTAGGAGCTCCTTCACATGATTCTATGTAACAATCCAGAAGACGATCTTCCAAGGACTGCCTAGTAATTAAAACAAACAAGCTCAGCTAAGCATGCTTTAACAATAAAAACATTCAAAGTGCCAGCTACTTGAGAATGGGTCTCACATGCCAATAATGAAAAAAGAGTGGGTATGTTTTGTGGAAGAATTAAAGACAATTTTAAGTTAGTTAAGGCGGGGGTAAACATGAATAGGCGTGAAATTTGAAGTGATATAAAAAAGGAAATTGTTAGGATTAAGATGGGTTGAAAACACTAACAGACAGTTGACTCCCGCAAAAGAGAGCCCCAGGTTGCTAGGGGACTGTTTGGTATCCGTCTACTAATTCTTCACCTCAAATTTCAATTTTCCAAATCCATCAAATCTTCAACATTTCATATTTTCCTCAATTTAACCTATCCTTTGAGGAAAAATATCTCTTTCCCAAAATGCCCCAAAAATCACCCAAAAAATTTACACAAAACCGCCAAACAGTGGTTAATGAGATAAGCAGAGGGATTTAGTGTCGCTTGAAACGTGACCGAGATATTGGCAGAAAGGCTGTGTTAAGCGACGTCAAAACAGCCTTCACGTTTACCCCCCTCCCCCCCCCACTTAACAGTAAGCAACTCGTCCATAATGTTTACTTAGTAAAATATATGCTATATACAAGGCTAAAAGGTTAAGGAATGGTTAAAAATAAAAATGTTTGAACCAAATGTTTTTGGCTGTTTGCCATCATCAGAACCATCCAAGGTATGGATTTTCACAATTTCCTACAACAACATCTTTTTACAACAACACTGAAAATTAACCAGGAAATTAGATGGAGAATACAGTGCAAAATGTTTGCACTGATGTAGTTGCGTTTGCCAGAAATGTGATAGTTGACAGGCAGTGTTATTAATAATCACCAACTTTTTTATCTCAGCCCATGTTAAACTAATTCAGCAGGCCCTGGTTGCGTAACAGTATCTACCAAATAAATAGCTATCCATACAACATAACATCATAATGTTCTAAATAAAATTGTTTGTCACCGGACAAAATTTTAAAATGCCTTACAATGTACGTCAGTCATACCATTTGCCAGAGCTTGGCCTCTTTCTTTTTAACACTCTACGACAAGCTGAGTTGATCACCTCCTGTAAAATCAAAGGGTGCAACATTTATGTGTTGAAATACAGTGGCACCTATGCCTGCAGAATATAACCAGATACAACCACAAGAGCGAGTTTAAAGAAATTCCAAAGTTTATATCAGCAACATCAAAGGTTCACATTAAGTGTTTTTGAATAGGCGATTTGCATGATGGCATCATTTGACTACAACCACCAGAATCCTTCACTTTTTCTGTTTCTTACATTGATCAAGGCAATTGTTTATTCAACCCCTAAATATTAAAGAAAAAACGAAAGGAATTCTGGTGGTTGTAGTCAAATGATGATATCGTGGAAATCTGCTATTCTCCCAGACTTGCTCAGGTGTTCACATGAGGCTATGAAAATAGGTCAGCGAGTATTTTCTTTTCTTCAATAAAACCAACAAAATACTTACATGATTCAAAATAATCGTGACAATATCAGGTCACACAAAATGACTTCATAGCCAATCAGAGCACATATTATGTGACCAGAAATTTATAATTAAGGGAGCACAGAATGTTTGCCAGTTGGGCACAAAGCGAGATATAGCAAAACGCTAGTTTTGAAGGCTGTTCTTTTTAAGCCATAACACAAAAAGAACAAAGTGTACAAAGTGCTGTCTCATGATAGCTTCTAACTTGACCATGACATTGATTTGAAGCCGAATATTTGGGTTTACCTCGGTGTATTAAGAACCTGTTTTGTAGCTATTGTTATGGTTAGTTACGGTGCTGTCTTCTTTGTTTTACATCACTGGTGAGTGTTGCAGGTTTTTACACTGAGGATGAGCCAAATATTCCCCCTACCAGTAGTTACTACTGACATCAAATTCCCTCCTCCCCTGAGACAAAAAAATTGTCAAATCCCCAATGCATACCCAGGGAAGGGGATGTTGCTGTCCTCTCTATTTGATCAAATATAACTTTTAATCCCACAATGTGTCCTGAACAAAAGCACAATTTTTAATAAAATGTAAATACATAGCTTCTCCTAAAGTCTAACAAAACTAACCTGAGGCTTGCAACTCTCAAAATTCAGTCCAATCATTATCTACAGGAACAGAAATAAGATAATATTTTAGAGTTTTTTTCCCAACTTACTAGAAACCACAACCTAGTACTTCGTGTAGACGTTTCAAACTGTCTCTCAAGCTAACACTCTGACCCAGTCTTTCTCTGATGTCAAACTTGGCCTGTGGGTCGGCCTGTGGACAGTCATCATACATTGAAACAGTTGAGCTGAGATTAGAAAACAACCTTTGCTTGAAGCTGTAAGTTTGTGAAATAATTTATTCTCTTAGAAGTAAGCCTTCATATTAATAGACAGTAAAATTGCCTCTTCCAGTTTACAGGTCAAAATCTTAAACTGAGAAACAAAGAATCAGTGAAAAACAGGCACCAATTTGCATCAACAGCAATAAATTAAGGGAACAACCTGAACTGCATATTACAAAAATTATGATCAATTGGCAAACATGGTTTTAGTATATATGTTCACTTGACAAAATAAACCACAGGAAAGGTTAACATATAAGCTTGTATTTTCTAAGATGTTCAGAATCGTCAAAACCATGAAAACTATGAATCATCATAACCACAGAAGACACGTTTAGGTATATAAAACACTAAGAAGACCTATGATTACTTAAAGTAACAAAAAATAATTACCGGGTAACTGCATGATAAGCTTCAGACTGAACGTAGTCTTCAAACATCTGCCGACTTGCAGTCACAATGGGTAAGCTAATTAGCTATTCAGAAAATATGGCTTCTAAGTTCTTAGAATATTACCCATAAGAGGGTGCCACATTTGAATTCCCATCTAAATAATTACATTATACACTATGAAAATAAGACATTCAACAACTTATTTACCGGTATGGCCAAAATTTGAGGTTTAAAAATTACTGTGGCCTAACATTATTACATGGTTTCTAAGTCTTGAGTTGTTGACATGGTCAATAAATAAAAAAATAAATACATGTGGACTATGAACGGCTGTAGTCCAAATTCAATAAAAATTATTATAATACATTCCAGGTGAAAACTGAAAAAAAGATCTGATTGTCAAACTTTTGCTGTATTCAAACATATGATTAATGTAAATTTGTATTTCAGCAAGTTGTGCAACAAGGTTAGTACACTGGAGTAGAAAGTGCTTTTGGAAAACCTATTTTAATTTTTTACAACTAAATTTGCAATATTTTATTTCAATTTGACTCTTTCTGACAATCAAAACTAAAGCACTAACAAGCAAATGTACTGCATTATTTTAAACAAATATATCAACTTACTTTATAAATTGACAATTAATAGCAACAAAGTTTGAATTTTTTAAAGAAATAAAAGACAGACCATTATAAATAATACTAGGCAATAAAAATTGTTTTTTCTCATTTGCTATTCAACACCCATAAGTATTAATTAAATGACAATATTGTAATATTTCACAATTCACACAACTACGAACATTTGAAAATTTACAGCAGTATATAAAGAAATGTGAGGCAACACACTTGGTTTTGAAAATTTTAGAGTTATTCTTGAATCAACACCGTACTCAAATTTCATTCTCACTGCCACACCCAATGTCAATGTACCAAATAAATAACACATGTTCCCTAGAAGATGTAAAATGTATTATTTTATGTTCAGGTGAGCTATAGTTATTTTTCTTGGGACTTTGTCATGTGAGGTGGCGGTGAGTTCCATTCTCAGAACTGATCTACTTTGGTAGGTTTAACCAAAATGGACATATTCATGAATGACTTGTGCAGGTCATGTTTATAGAAAACAAATACATTGAAATAACTTCACGATGGTAAATATGATCCAGAAACTTTTTTCAATACAAAGCTTAATTTTCTTTTACTTAGTTAACTTTTAAGACCTTCAAACCCTAAATGATCAGAATTAACATTTAGACATCCAACTGAAAGGTCTCAAAATTGGCAGTCTTAGTCTTTTCCTAGCACTCTACTTTTTTATGATTACAAAGGTTACGCCACAAGCAACAACAGTCATCACTACTGTCATTTTCTTTTGCATCCCTTAGCTTATCTAACTGTTTATTATTATTTCACGACAGTGGTGAGACTTTGGCAAGCAGAGTAACCAGATTAAATTGACAAGGAAAGGAAAATAGGTTTGTATTATGGTCATCTCACTATGACCCATTATTGACATATTGGCATAATTATCATAATTTAGAAAATAACCCAAAGCAAATACACACGCTGATTGGTTTAAAACTGTGTTTCTATAACTCAATAGAAACACAGAACTAGCATGAGCTGTTGACGTAATGATGGCGTGAACAAAGAGAAGTTACATTTTGATGATCGAAGTAAACAAGTCGTTTTCCTTTTTCTTTGTCGCGGTATTTTCTAAAAGAAATAGAAAACATGTTCTCCGTGTTCCTATCGAGTTATAGAAACACTCGTGAAAGTTTGGGAGAACTCAAAAAAGCTGTGGAAACACTCGCCTGCGGCTCATGTTCCCGCAGGATTTCTCATTCTCCAAAACTTCCACTCGTGTTTCTATAACTCGATAGAAACACGGCACGTTTTCTATTTCTTAAATAATGTTTCTTTGTTACTTATTCCTCATTTTTTTCTGCTGGAATTTGCCCAAATGCTTTTTTTTGTGCGTGTTTTCTACTATTTTTATCATACCAGTACCATATAGGCGCTACTACAGTGTAAAGTAACACACAGTCGACCAGTCATGTGTCAAACCAGATGGGTTGACATAAGCTTGCTCAGTAAGACCTGGTTCACCGTAGCAGCATAACAACATAAATGACATAATGAGGTAATCACTTAAGTAGGTACCGGTAATGTGCTACTTCACAGGCGTTTACAAACGAACAATTATCTAAATAAAATAGGCATTAGACATAATGATATTTATACATTTTGTACAACTGAAAAGGAGTCCCTTTTTCATTTATTTTGGTCGTGTAGCAAGACGTCTTGTTTTTGGCAGGGCTTTATGAAATGGTTGGCCGAGAAACAAATAAAACTAAAATCCAACATTTTCACTCCCGATTTAATGATTGGCCTGAGGTCGGACACCCTATCCAACACAAAGCAGTACTTTTACTTCCTTGTTGCCAGATATTACATATGGTCCTGCAAAACAAAGGAAGTACTCCCCAAAATAGAAAGATTTCCTAGTTTTCTATCTTCTTTACCTCCTGATTCCTAAACCTCAAAATAAATAGATAACTAACTAAATAAATAAAAACAAGTTCAATGTAAACGTTTTAAAAGGAAACCATGCATGCACGAGGATAATCTTATAATTTAGCTGAGAATTCGTAGGAACGACTTTTTCTTTTCTATCGCTTACTGAATACACATATGCTAAGTAGTTCTGTAGAAGTCTGTTAGTAATGTAATGTATTGTGCTTTGTTGTAAGTAACTGTTATTTAAAAAATAAATAAAATAAAAAAAGTAGGTAATGTGAACATCAACATAAAGATCCTTGTTTTCCTTGTGTTGTTGTTATACTGTTATGTTGCTATTATGTCAGAAAGTTCACACTGAAAACAAAATACAGTAACAGAATGTTCTTCTGATGTTGTTATGTTTATGCTGGTATGTCGTTATATGGCTAGTGTGAATCAGGCTTAACAGTTGACATCGTTTTAGTATTAATGACCAGGAACAAACCATTTTTGAAACTTGGAACCCGCTAATGCTCAAAAGAGTGCACCATGTGATAAAATGCTTACCGTACATGCTATTCACCGAGTTACAAAAGAGGGAAGCTGGAAAATATTTCACTTTCCTTTCTGGTGCATAGTGTTTGGTGCAAGTTGTTTCATTGACCTTCACTGCCAAAATTCTCCAAAATTCTGATCATTAGATCACTGCTTTTTTCCAACTTTTAAATCTTTACCACATTGAAAGTAATGGATTTGTTTGTAAACAAATATCTCGTTCTAAAAAAAGAACTAACAACTTGAAGGGAGTGTAAAAAACAAACACACTTTTAAGAAACTGTTTCTGATGGCAAATTGTGTACTAAAAACATATTAATCAGACAATTGATAATTCAGTAATTACTCAATAGACTGCAGTATTATTTAGTTTCTGTCAAAATGTGTTATTTACTAAAAGCCCCATTAAGCCTCCACACAAGTCAGCCTAAGGTTAATTAAGTTATACTTATAGCACACTTCCTGTATATGCCGCCAAAATGCCAATGACAGCTGCCATAAACCCCAGGCTAGATACTGCTCTGGCGCATAAGAAATACAGACTAACCCACAAGTAGTGAATACTGATTATTATCTGTGATGTTGAATATGAGCTTAACTTTTCCAGCATGATTCAGATTCCTCCAGCAACTTTGCAGTAATTAAAATATTTTATGAATACATTTAGGTTTGTCTGGGACAAATTGGTGGCAGCACCTAATTGTGCATAACAACCTAGCCTGCAAAAACAGCCATCCTTCTTCACTCCCGGCCCGAGTGGCCTTTCACAGAATGCTACTCAGGCTGGGAACATACATACATACATACATACATATTTTATTGCAATTCCCTAAAAAGGGTTTTTCAGGAACAAAGAAGGATGGCTGTTTTTGCAGGCTAATAACAACCTTTAACGCATCAATCTTAACAGTCAGTGCTCGGATCGGACAGTCTGGTGAAAATTTACGAAATCATAAAACCTTGTAAATCTGAATTAAAGTTCACTTTAATTCTATTTTGATTTGAACTACATGGCGTACAGTGCTAAAAGAACACAGCTGACCTAATTAAAAATAACATTAATTTTTCTCCTTGTATTTTAATTGTGAATTAGTTTTCTTTTAAAAAAATATTTTTGTCAGAAGACAGAACCTATTGAATAGAAGACATTCTTTTTATGACCAGTAAATATTAATTTTAGGTTTGATTCTTGAGTAACTCTCAATCTCTGAGAGCATAGCACCACAGTCGAATGCATGACCCGGCTTAGCTTGGAAGCGTGATCTATTAACAAGCACTTGTCATTCTCATACTTCCGTTCTGATGCCAAAACGATGGTGTTACGCAAAATCTCCCCTAATGATGTCTGTAACAAAACAAGTCTAAAGAATACATACATATTATATATATTGTCCACGTGTATAAAACCTAATATCTCATTTTTACACGCTTCTTATTCAAGATGAAAATAAAACTCGTACACGACAGCGGAGATCAAAATAGAACGTGCAGAAATGTTGACTTGATGGGACAAGTAGGTTCGTATCCAAGACTGACCGTCTCTCACCCTTAGACAGGAAGGCTCTTTCCTGATAACTTAAATCTACAAAAGTCTCTCAATAATCCATCTGCCAATATTCTACTGTTACAAATTGTCACGTACGAGCCATTACATCTTGACGACCTTATATTTGCGAAAATAGCTGGCAACAAAAAAGGTTCGAAAACCACAGCTCTAACACTGCTATTGTTTAAGGGGTCAAGTACAGATCTCGAGAAATAAATTAAACCCACAAATGGTCTAATGGCAATTTTCACTCGAGTTATCTCTTGCCAATCCACGCTTTCGCAAAAAGTTAAGTGTTCGGTGGACTTTCTTAACCAAACAATTTTACTCAATTTTAGCACATTTGGACGATAAATTCCCTTTAAATAAATTTGGAACTCATTAGCAATGAATTGCTTTTAAACAACCAGAACGGAGTGCAAAGTGTTACGCATCAATTCACGGCAAAACAGAGAACCAATTAAACGCGACCGATCTCTCGTGCGAAATTTCCCATCCAGCGTGCGATAAATCATCACACTCAATATTTTGCACATCAGTTTTCAGTCGCGTTGACGGCGCGAGGCAGATGGAGAGCACTGAATTTTTTGAATAATCAAGAAAAGCATCTTTCCTTCTTCCCTCAAGGTATGCGACAGAGAAGAGGAACTGGCTGCACTAGCAATTACGAAGTAATTTCCTAAGCACGTGTGCCGCCAGAGTCGGTCGAAATATAGGCGAATAAATTTTATGCATAGTACAACTGGCGCCTTTCGAAGAATGGGTAATTGACCTCGGGGCACAAAGCGTGGCCTTGAAAGGGAAGCCGAACGGACAAATACTAAAGCTTTGTCTACAACTGATCTAATATTTATGCGTAAGGCACATTTACGTTCCGTAGTGAAGTACTTGAAACTTAGAAACTTCAATATATACGCCACACAGAGGAAAGAGAAATTTAGGCGCTCTGTCCAGAACTGAAAGGATACAAATCGAGAAACTATTACCTCCAATTAGCAGAGTATTTATGCCTGTCTGTTCCGATACTTTCGAAGCTGCTTATCGCTGAGAAGCATCTTTCATTTTCGTCATATTTTCGGTGTACCTGTAAGTCAACAAGAATTAGATAAAATCCTGTTTCGCTTTTGTTTGCGCTGCTATCAAATGTCCTCGGGCGCCATCTTTGCAAAACACCGTCGGTAGACCTATCACGGGACGTCGGCGGGATCACAAAGGAATACAAAAACAGGGGGGTGGAGTAATTTCCACGCAATATTTACTTCCCAAAACTGACAAAGATAGATCCCTTTTCCAACCAAACAAGCTCATTTACAAGACTAAATCACGCTTTGTATTGAAGGGAAGGTTTTTCTTACGGAAGTTTTCAGATTGCAGGGGATGATTGCTTGAAAACATGAACACTTCTTCTAAAGCCTTACCCTCCCCATCCATCACAATCACTCACAATCAAGATTTCCGACCGAGGACAATGAGACACCCCCATGACACCCAGCCGAAAAGAAGTTAGTTAAAGCTCTCAGGAAAAAAAGAATTTCCCACTGGTTTTAAATCAAATTTATATTTAAAAATTTAGAAACAATTTAGATCTTATATTGGTCATCTTCTCACGCATATCGACAAGATACATTTGCGGCATGTATATATATATTTTTTTTACAAAGTTGCCACCCGTCCCCTCTCCCATGATGTTTAAGTGTGCTCCCCACAGTACTCCCATGGAAAACGATCGCCAAAACTCTTTTCGTCTCTGTCTTGGCTAGACAAGACGGCTCTGCAATAGAAGTGAAGCCTTTTCTTCTTCATCACGTATGTGAAAGGAAACGATGGGCAACGCGCCTTGCTCGAAAAGAGAACAGCTCGAAGTTAGCCCCGAAGTTCTTGTTTGTAGATTGAAAAGAGCTGCATACAAAGGCTCAAAGAAGGACCTTCGTGAGCTACTCAAACTAGGGGCACCGATTGATGGATGCCACAAGTATGGGAAGACCGCACTCCACGAAGCTGTGAGACACGGACAATTTAGATGCGTCGAAATTCTACTAAACTATCGAGCAAATGTAAATATAGCGACTTATGATGGCCTTACGCCATTACACGAAGCAGCTGAACAGGGCTTTGTAGATTGTTTGACAGCGCTTTTAAATCATGGCGCTGAAGTAAATGCTGCGACCAGAAGTCAGTGGACAGCACTGCATTATGCAGCGAGAAATGGACACAGAGATTGTTTAGAAGTCCTTTTACAACATGGGGCTAATGTAAATGCAACCGCAAATGGTGGTTGGAGACCTTTGCACACGGCTGTTCGGCATGGGCATACAATGTGCGTTGAACTTTTACTCCTGTATAACGCTGAAGTGGACCCTCCTCTAGTACCATCTTGGCGGGTAAGATGTTGCGCTTCGCACGTCTAGTGCGTTTCGCCGTTCATTGATTCGTCGTGATTTTATTGTAGTTGTTAGTTCTTGCAGCGTATCGAATCTGCATGCAGCCCCATGTTTATTAGCTCACTGATATATTTTTTTGTGTGTTCGAGCAGCGCAGTTGGGGGGAGCTGTGAAAGCTATAAATTTTAAAAGGAGGACATGTTTTTTGGCGATACGAACCAGTTTCAAAGAATCGCGACATCATTATAATAGGGAAGATTCTAAACCACTGCTTTGTTCTCAGAGCGAGTTTCGCTGAGTTTCCCGTTCTGGTAGTGACAATCGAACGAGCATATGTGAATCGCAACTTAACCGTGATTGAACAGTTCTGAGGCGGCCGTAATGTAGTAACCCTATAATTTTAATTGCAGTTACAGAAGTTCTGTTTACGTTTTAAAAAGGTCGTATTCTCCACAGGAGATAGAAAATTTTCGTGGCATTCGGTCTCCTCAGCAGGCGAAAAACATGGAACGATCGATTCTTTCTTTTTTGAATCGCTCAACTCGCCCCACAGGCTCAAATCGCTTATTCAACAACAACATTGACGTGTTGTAATTAATTTTTTGACCGAGTGGTATTACGTTTCTTTTTGGCGTCGTGTTGAAACCTTTTATGCCGTTTCTAAATGGGGAACACTCTGTTATTTTCGAGAGCTTTTGAATTTTCATTTATCCGTATTTCGAGTCTGGAAGTCGTAAAGACAAAAATCTGTCTCCACCAAGTCTGTGCATATTGGAGTTTCATTGTATTTTGTGACAACCTGTACTAAATATAATCCTTCATACCGCGAAAAAACTTAAGTAGGCTTTGGATTATTTTTCTCTCGACTCATTTCGGCGGAGAATTTTTACGGAGCTGCATTCAGATATCTGAAATCGTAGACCTCTGGGGCCAATGTTTATTTTGATAGAATACATTTTGTCTGACTGAAATCATCACACAGAGGCTGTTATTTATACTCACAATTTATACCTTTTCCTTCAGTATTCACAATTTATGTCATTCTTTGATTAATGGCCAGGGGCCAATTGTGTTCTGTTGAATCTTAGACTTCTTTCGTCGGCATCTGGTTTTAATTTACTCGACTAAAGTGGATTTGACAATACATTTATGCTGTGTTTCGTGTACACTGTTTGAAGATCCAGATTTTTCGCAGATTTTTCCGCAATGTAGAAACGTTTATCAAGTGTTGTGATTGCAAAGAATGTTGTAAGGTGGGGTTATGCTATATTACTTGCAGTTATTCACGTTTCTAGAGCTTGTAATGGTCATGGCAAGTGCACTGAAGGACCAAGATTTGTCATTTTCTTCCGACAATATTCCCTATTTCGGGCACTTGGGTATAAATGACAGATATTTTTGTTACTCTTGTTAGTAAGGGCCAGAATTTGATTGAAGTAGAAGCGAACGCGCAAGTTTTCCCATGCATCACAAAAGGATGGCCAGATTGTTATCTAATAGTAGATAAATTGTACTGCCATGGTATATGAGTCCCTTATCACAAAGAACGTTCAAATTATCCCAAAAATTTAGCCCCCCAGACTGCTTGACCTAACTTTTAAACCTTTACTATATTACTTATACCACTGTCTGAAGGCTCAAATTTAGTATTAAACAACGTGCTATGTTACTAGAACACTGAAAGATAATCAAGTCCCAGCAAAAATTCAGTTTACTGTTTCAGCCCTGAGGACATACACATTTGCTATAACCATTCACAAGGAGGGTTTTACTTGTAATATTTCAAGGTGCTTAACAGCTTTTACCAAGGTCTTATCTTGTGCTGGAGCTATATTGCTTCTGGGATAAACCAAACTCAAATGAGATTGGTTTGTTTTATAAGCATCATCTTTCTACTTTAACAAGAATTTTTCACGGTATTTAATTCCAACCATGTGGCACAAATATGGATAAATTTGCATTTTTCTGTGAGTTCAGGGTGGTTTTTTTGCTAGAGCCATCTGGCAGTCTGGCAGGTGAATTAGAAAAGAAACCATTTCTTTCCTAACAAAGTTCCTTGCATTTACATCCTCTTGTCCAAACTCTCAGAAACTTGCAAGTCATTGCTGGAGGTGAAAGAGCTCTAATGCTGACAATCATTTCTTTTTGATTGAAATAGCCTGCTTAAACTTCCCTGGAGTGAAATTAATTCTCTGACTCGTTTAACACAATGAGTTAATTGCCACAAACACCTTCTCATGCTAAGAAATTAACTTTGTTTAGAACTTGTCACTGCAGCCGTTGATCGTTATGGAGATGTCTTAACATTTCTGTCTTTTTAAGCTTGTTCACAGTAGTTCTGTTTTAATTTCCTAGTTTTGACACTCAGATGTGATAACAATTTATAACACATGCAAATTCTCTTAAATGCAATTGGATCAATTGAAAATGGAAATAATTTGAGAATTTGTAATGAAGATAACCTGGTAATAATTTTCTAAAAAAGGTGAAACTATCAAAACATTTTTGAACGATTTTTCAAGAATAAATGAATACATCTCTTGATTTGTTTTGCAAGTAAACTATATTGCCTACATTTTAGCAAGATCTTTGTGGTTTCCCCGTGAAGTGTTAAGGTGATCTTGGAGTAGGCAGCATTTATTATGCAAAAATGTTGCTAATGAGTTGAAAACAGTAAGAAATGTTTAGTCTGAACAGTTGTATAGAGAAAAAATATTGTCAAGTGCTTGTCTGTTTCTTGCCAATTTTAGACTGTTTGGTCATAGTACAAACCAGCAGTTACCTTTTAGATGTGCCTGCAACGGAGACAAATATCTGTGTTTTGTACATTTTATTATAAACTACATGTAGGCTGTCCAGTGTAAACAGGGCAGCACCATATAGCCATTTGAAACTTAACAGGGTCATTTTGGCCTTGTATCAAATCATATTGATTGGTTTAACAAATTCCTTAGCTTAGACGCTTTTAATATTCTTAAAAATACATCTAGTTTTGCTAGCTTGTACCATATCTTGTCAGTTTTTGCAGTTTTTTTTTCCTTTTCAGAGATGTTGTACACATCACTGAGGTTCTCAGTTAATTACTCTTAAAATTTCTCAAAATGTACTTTGTAAATAAATTGCAATCATTTCTTTAAGTGGAACTTGCAGCAGTTTATTATGTTTAGAGAAAACACCCTTTAGATCATTTTGATATGTAAAGGACCTATTGTTTAGCACAGCGGTTAAATTCTTGTTGTAGTTGCACACATGATAAAGGGTTAATTTAATTTAGGCATTTGTAATGGTCTTTACACTTAAAATTATTTCTAACTAGTATATTTGCGAACTACTTTTAACAACTGAATGCAGATTTTAGTGTAAAGTTCGCACCAGCTGGATCATATAACAAAAGTGACATTGCAGTGGACACGAGAGGGGGGGGGGGGATCACAATAGGCTTGTATTTTTGGGAGTTACTGTTCGTGATGTTACAGCCCATGAGAAGTGTTAGTAAACTGGTGAAATAACTGTCAAAAACTAAGCCTGTCCATATCTTTATTGCAAATGTTTCAGATTCTTCAAGTCCCTCTTCATCACGCCGCAGAATATGGACATTTAGCATGCTTAGAGGCACTGCTTCGGCAAGGTGCTGACGTCAATTCCAAGACAGCCGAAGGATGGACAGCTATGCACTCCGCAGCACTATATGGACGCACTTCTTGTGTAGAAGCACTAATAAGGTAAAGTATTGGAAATTTTAAAAAAGTTACTCAACGCATTTCTACCAATCAAAAATCCATTCCTGGATCTGCTAGGCGTTTAAAATACAATGTAATCACAGGTTTCATTAGGAGCCGAGACCAGGCAAATTGACCAGCTGCAAGGATGATTTTTCCCACTTCGTTTGACCATCTAGAGGAAAGTTTTTCTTAAAAAAAAAATTCAGTTCTAAAAGTTTTGTCTGCCTGTAAAAACCAGTTGCCCCCTGCTTAAAGCATTGATGAAACCCCCGTGTAACTCATAGAGAGTTGGAAAACAAGGAATAACCACTACATATACAGTGTACATGTGAAAAATGCGCAGAACATTTTATAGCATAGGTTTTATGGCGTCACTTGGCGAGCTTTCAAATCTTCTTTTTGAAATCATGTCCTCAAACACTTTATTTATGGCCATCAGAAACCTGTTCTCAATATCCTCGAAGATTTTAACATTTTCAAGAGGACTTGATTTGTTGAGTGCTTTTCCAAAGCTCAAGTTTCCGGTACGAAAATGCAGTGAAAATTGGATCACCTTAAGCCATTGTCATCATCACCATCCTGATAAGAACCTGTTATATTTCCAATGTTTTACAGTATTTATTTTAGTTCCCTTCACTTCCTTCTTGACTGAATAAGAGCTGTGAGAAAAGTACAAATCTCATAATAAGTTTGTCTGTTGAATGTGTCTTGTGAGCATTTAAAAGACCAGTGATTATTATCCGTATGAGATGACAATTTTGGCGAGAGCTACATGTACCAGCATTATTTTACCAAATTTCTTTGAAGTTTAATTTAGCTTTTTCTGCATTGAGGAAGGATCATCCACTTGTTCTGTGGCTAGTGATATCAATCTTACTTTCACTACCAGTTGGCGAAAGATTCATCGCACTCCTGTACCTGTTAGTCCTGTTTTCTTTTTTCACTTGTGAAACATTCTTGTTTTGTGTGACTCAACTAGCTAACGGTTTACATAATATTCCAATCCTGTATTGTTTGGAATTTCTTATCAGGTTTGTCAAAAGTAGCTGGTGAAAATGACCATCTACCCTATGATCTCTGCCTGCTTCTCCTCTGCTTTCTATTCGTCTGATTCATTAGAAAAACATAACAAAATCAGCCACCTGCTCTGGACAACAATATTGCCCACTACTTCCAAACTTAGTTACAACCTTACTTTTTATTGAGACTTAATTCTTGGGTCCTATTTCTGCATGAATCACCGAGGTTCAAATGTACATGTATCACTTGTTTGAATGTCGTGTCAATATAAGCAGCAGATCTCTGATATTCTCTGTTCTTGAAAATAATGCAATTTCAAAGAATGAAGGACTTCACTATGTGTGTAACAAACTAATTAGTTCAACATTTCAGGCCATTAATAAGAAATTGTATATAAAGATCTCAGTGTATTCAGTGTCTATTTCTGTCTCATTATATTTGATATTCAATGAGTATCCACACTCTTGATTTCCTGTGTCTCAATTAGGTTCAACTAACTGCAATATGTCCACTTGTTTCAGTGGTGTTACCTATTAGGCATTTTATTTCTTGGCCCCTTCTTCAAAAAACCATCGTGCCTTCATGTGATCAATGTTACCACGTGTACAGTAAGACTGAAATTGTGTTCAAATTATACAAACTTCAGCATCAATTTGACATTTCCAACATGATCCCTTTGAGATGCTCTGTCATTATTCTTAATCTCACTTATTGAGCAATTAAGTAGTCTGTTCGTTATGTTACATGTACAATCTGTGAAGTTATATGTCTAGGGTACAATCAGTCTTTCTTTTTTGGGGGAAGACTTCTTGAAACAAAGATTCTTAAACTAGTACTTTACTCATTATTTTGTTAGTGACGAAGAAATGGAGATTTGAAACCATCTTCTTCATATAAATGTAATCTTCTTATTCTGCATCTTTTCCTACTTCTTATGTTCTTGGCACTTTGTCAAAATTGTGTAATGTTATGTGCCATGTAAGCTCTTTGAGGGGAAACGGTTGGTTTGATGATTTTGAAATTTTGTGATTTTCAGTGCTTAAGGATTTTTTTTTTCGAAAAACTGCACTTTTTGAAGTGAGATTTCCTTTGAAACACTATGGCACTAACTTGCTTTTTCATGTATGGTACTCATTTACACACATTGCAGGTTATATTACTGCTGAAACTTTTGCCAGTGCTCAGCAACAATAATTTGGCTTTTTTTGTGAGTCAACTTTTATGAAACATATGACTAAAGTTTAGATTTCAAAAGTTGGTTGTAATGAAAATAGTTTACTTGGTTTACTTTCACTTTTCGATTTCAAATATAAAAAAGGTTTGTAAAACGTGGGATTCAAAAAGGGCTAGCCACTTAAAAGATGTGCCTCAAAAGAAACATTCTACCTACAATTGTAGCTTGCATGATTCAACTTCTGTGTCAGTATTTAGCAAATTATATCCTTGAGTTCAGGCATGCAAGGTATGTAATCCTCTTTATATTAATATTGCTTCATCAGTAATATTCTTCAGCTTTTTTGCTCGGTGAGAAAAGTGCCAAGCTCAAACAAGAAAGGAAAATTTATTTAACGAAATATTCAGAAAAACAGCACAAGATAAAAGTACTTCTCAATAGCTCTATGAATGGACATACACTAGATCATCGTTCCTAGACTTTTAAAAAATATTATTCATAAACTTAGGTTTTCTTTTGGGAGTTTAATAGTTAAGATTTTGTTATTTTACTCTGAGGTTTTCATCATATTTATATGTTCATAGATCCATTGTCTTTGCTTATGAGCCATTTATGAACTGTTTACTTTACCCAGACAGTTTTGTAGCTTAAAATTTCAACACAACATGGTTGCATGTCATGTAATAATCCTCAAGTCTCAAGTGGGTGAATTTTCTTTCAGAATAGGATTGTTTCCACAAAGCACTCAGCTTACAAATCAAATAGAAAGGTATCTTTGTAAACACTGTGTTCCTGGTGTTTTGTCGACACTCGAGATTTAATCAAAAATTTTCCCACCAGGCTTTAATGTTAAGCCATTATTAAACCAGACTGGAGGCTATATTTACGTAAGGAGGAAGTGATTCTTGTTTTAATCTGGGAGCTGTGTCAGCTTTGGGGTGACAAGGTCTCAATGCATTTGCAGGACAACGGCATGAAACATGGCACTTAAACAACAACACGCTCTTCAGCTTGTGACAAAGTCAGCTGATATTAATCCATACTGTTATAAATCAGACAAAAAAAATTTCTTCTTTTACACCTTTTTGGACAGTGATGACAGTTCATTGCCTAACTTAATATTGCTCTGTGTCGTAAGTTATAATTCAAATATGCAAGTGGAGAAATGTATGTAACACATGTGTGAAGACTTCTGTTTTCTCCTTTAATGGCAGAGCTTCTAAAATTATTGTAAGTAGCAACTCATCTAACACTGTTCAAACCAAGCAGATTTAAGGAAGGGACTGAACTCCAAGCTGGCAAAAATCAAAATTGGTCAAAGAACTTGAAAACGCTTAACAAGAATTAACATCTATAGACAAGCCAACAACTCCCATCTTATAGGACAGTACATGCTTGATGTAAAATGATATGATCTGTGCACCACTCTGACTTGTGAATTTTCTTGTTATTTGGTGGGCAAAAATTCCCTCATCATTGACTATTTATGGTAATGAAAAAGACATTGGAGCCCTGTTAATGAATAGTAATTACTCATTACGCATCTCCATATGGATGTACTAGTGGCCCTTCTTTGAACTCAAGGCAAACTTCAATTCTCATTGTCACCAGGGTATTTTGTTATTCTTACAACCATTTTGTTTGTAATATTTTCCCCACTGGATTCATTAAATGATAAAAATTTAATATTTTAAGAGGCATTAATTAGTTTATCCTAAGTAAAGTGGTTGCTAGGATCTAGGATCTCCCTCAGTGTGATTCATCAGAAATTGTTATTAAAGTAGCCTGCATGTGAGCTGGACTGCTGAGTGAAAGAAACTTAAATTAAGACTGGTGCAGTTATCCTTTAGGAGGTTTTGTGGTTTGTGTCTGTGTATATGTTTTTTTGTTTTGTTTCATTTAGGGTGTTTTTTTTTTTCAAAGTAAGAAATTTAATTGATTTGTTTGTAAAGTCCAATAAATGTAAATGAATAAGAGCTTTAGTACAAGTATCTCTGTGTTGCTATGCACACTCTGATCAATCATTTTAGCAGGCCATATTCTGCTGTATGGCCCACTAAAATTTAAAGCTGTTTTTGTTTCCAAACTGTCTCTTGATTTATCAGCAGGTCTTAACGTTTATGACAACAGTTAGATAAATTTTCTTAAGGTATCAGTGTACCCCAAATTTGATTATTTTTCCAAAAAATTTTTTTTCGCTTTTTCAGATAGATCGTATTGCAATCTTTCATTTAAAAAAAATTCTATGAAAAAAGATTGATCCTAAGCAAAGTTATTAACAGAAAACGTTTCTTCCCATTAATTATCTCTAATTGATAGCTGTCAACACGTTGTCACGAGAAGTAAACTTGCATCACGTGACAGACACTATGTTCGCGAGTTTCACACGTTCGTGTTTGTATTTCTAAAATTGGTCGTCGACGTGCTGCTTCGAGTGTTTTACTTTTGTATATTTTAGATTGAAAAGTTTATGGTATTTCTATTCCATGTCGTCGAAGAAAAAACGAAGTCCGTGTCCTTTTGCAAGCGCGAAGAAACCTTCAAAGAGGAAAAAGGTTTCGAAATCATTCGATAAGGATTTCTCTAATCATGCGTTGTTTGGCGCTTTCGCCGTTCGAAGTTGTAACTTCTTGATCTGCACGCGTACGTGCCCGTTCGTTTCCTGTCCCTTGTTTATGAGAACGCTTTTTACTTGTCTTCGGCATCATTCAACCTGTTTCGTTAGGTGAATGGTGATTCTGCATTAGCAAAGACATTTAAAACATGGAAAATGAAAAATTAAACGAAAATTATTTCCTTACTAACCTGAAACGCGAGCGGCGGAATCCAGATCTTCCAAAGGATATTTCCCACCAGGAGTAACATTTGAGCCCGCTTTGTTATTGATATGAGCTCTATTGTTAAAGTAAACTGAGCCTTTACTTGGTCTATCAACGGGTAATTAACTTTCACACGTTTTGTGTAATTATCTCATTACACCGGGAAGAACGCCCAAAAGTATATTTTTCTTCGTATCTCGAAACGAAAATTTCAGCAAGTGAGGCGCACATTTTGAGATCGTTTCCGGCGAGTTTTCAACGTTTTTCGCTGAAATTTGGAGAGAACGTTGCCCGATAATCAGGCAAAAAAAACGGTGTCGGGGAATTTTCATTTTTGGCTTCTTTCAAAAGTTATGACCTTTTTAGTGAAGAGAATGTATGTTTTATCAACTCTCAAAGTTTAACTGCGTGTCAGAAACAAACCAGACAAGTAATCGAAATTTCCCGACACCGTTTTTTAGAGAAAGGTGTCAAGAAGACATAGCGATGTTGGTCGTGTTCTCCCGATCAAATCTGACCGGAAACGAACTTGATTAGTGAACCTCTGTACTTTGGGAAATAGCGCGCTATATTCGGAAAACCTTCCAATTTTTTTATGTCGATGAATATACCTTCGTAATCTACAATTATTAAGCTCTCAGAAAATATATACTTTATTGGGGTTTGCGTCAAACGTCCGACTGTAAAGCGGGGCCAAAGAATGATGGTCATTTGGGGTACACTGATACCTTAACAGAAAAAGGTGTCATGAAAGTCATTGCCACATGACTGAATATTTTTTTTCCTTGCATGTATAACATGACGTTTTATAAAAAGCATTTTCTTACACCAGTGCATTGTAAGGTAATTTGGATTTATGTTGGTTTGAAAATTGACAAACCACGTGGATTGTTATTTTCTGTTCTCCCATATTTGTTATTGTTATCTAATTATTTAAAGGAATATAAAGATGGATAAAGTTTGTATATAAGCCAATTGGTCCATCAGGCTTATCTCCAGTTTCAGTAGCGTGAAGTGGCTAGCGGTATTTCTACTTGCCTCTGCATGGGGTGCTAGTCCATCGCATGGTTACCCCCAGCATTAAATTTGCCGGTACCCAGAAGAGAGGCACTGTGAGGGTAAAGTGTCTTGCCCAAGAACAAAAAGATGAAACTGTTTGAAGAAAATGTGTGTAACACCTACAGAGGGGCCACTGCACTAGCAGTACACATCTCTAACTGTTGAACAGTATTAACTTTGGGGGGGGGGGGTGCAAAAATTTACAGACTTTAACTGACATGCCACCCCTTTGGTGTCAAGCTTAAATGGTAACACCATTCTGGAAATCTTTCCTCTAAATTTTCAAGTCTGAGGAGTTGCGTTCAACATTTTACTTAATTAAAGTACTGTAAAATGTGAATTAGAACCCATGAGCCTAGTTATGGTGGAACACCATTGGCATTTTTTTTTTACAAAGTGGTTAATCTTAAGAAAAACAGTTAAAACTTTTGGTGATTGTTTTCTTTACTGCTGTTGTTTTGATGTACATGTTTGAATATTTTATAAATAATAAACTACTACATTTTCACAGATATGGGGCAGATGTGGATGCCAAAACTGTTTGTGTTACACAAGGGACGTCTTACAATGATACACCGCTACATCTAGCCGCAAGACACAGTCATACAATGTGTATCAAGAGACTTATTCAGGCTAATGCCAATTTATGGACTAAAAATTGTCTTGGACTTACAGCAGAAAGATTTGTGACTGATTCAAGACTTCGGGACTGGATGGAAAGCATTCGAGGTAGACCAAGATCACTACAACTACAGTGCTCTGCGGCAATCAGAAACTATCTTCAACCAGACAAAACGAAAAATGCTCTGAAGCTGCCACTTCCAATGCATCTTCTGAGACAAGTTCTCTTTGAGCAAGATATCAAGATTGTATAGCACCAAATTATAATAATATTTACTTCTACAGAAAAAAATGCCAACAATACGTCAAGCCCTGGATTCTCCAAGCTGCGTGAAATGTAAATGGCAGAAAACAGCAATAATAACAGCTTGAAACAACTTGATGCAAGAGATAGATTTTTTAAATGTGTTCTCTAAAATGGTGTTGGAACATTGCAAACATTACTAACAACAACTTGTTGTGAGCCTTGAAACGCAAATCTCTGTTTAGCATTTACTTATTTTCCAGAAATTATCTATTTTGTATTGACCAGCAGCCCAATCAAGATCGCAACACTTCTTGTAAAATTTGTTTATCCCATCCTCTGTGGAAAAAAAGATGGCAACTGGTACATTTACCCACAATTCTTAGCGCATGGAAATTTAACTATGCTCATAAAAAGATACAGAAAAGTTCTAAAATCTTCAAACTTAGCATACACAGTGCCATTAGCACAGGGACAAACATTGCAAAAATATGGCTTTCTCACACACTGCTGGTAGCCATGTCAAGCTGACCACCCCTTGACCTTTATTTCAAAATCAAAGCTTACATGTATACAAGTAGCATTATGGTATTGTATGTGTGGGCGGGCGGGAAAGTCGGCAATGGCGGACGCAGCAAATACAACTGCCCGCCCAAAAGGTCACATGACCTATACCCAGGCCCTAGCGGTGTGTGAGAAAAACATTTTTCCCTTATTTCATTTCAATCAGCCAGTGAAAAATTAGTCTTCCTTGTACTTTATGGGCTGTGTAAGGTTGCCATGGTATTGTGGTAACAGCTGCCATCTTTTTTTCCTACGGAGGATTGAGTTTAGTTAGCATGGAAACATGTGGTGCAGTGATATTTCATAAATCCAACCATCTGTGGGCCTCTAAGATCTTGTTGTATGACCAAGGTGGTCATGTTGAATGGGTTTGTAAATTAGGAACTGATTTTAATTAGAAGTCTTCCTGCTACAATACCTCGCTATTAATCTGCTGCATGACTAGTTGCTACATATTGAAAATCGCACTATCAAACTCTTAGTGTGCCTCCTTCAACTAAGGCCACTGAGTTGAAAGAGATAACCAAAATTAGCATCACCCAACTAGTGGACTAATGCAAATCCTGCATTTTAATTGGCTACGCTACTCGA
>OZ026603.1:32090157-32095157 GCA_964020085.1 Micromussa lordhowensis | reverse complement strand
TCGGTTCACGTCAAGCCGCCCGGCCGTACTTTACACGAGTTGGCCGGCTCACATTTTCTATGCGGTAGTATCTTAATTCTAAAATCGAACTATACCTGAAACCAATTTCTTTATTCTGGCACGATCGCTAGCTTACCCTGCATTTCAACGGAGCTGTAAATATTTTTAATTTCAATAAAATGCTCACTCAAACTAGAAATATGAGTTAGCGCTCAAAGTATTGACTACAGGTAAATGACGGGACCGCTTTGAAAACAGCGCCTTTCAAAACAATTATTGAGAATGTGATTAAGAATCAAAAACCTGTTATGAGCACAGTCCTGAATTAAATTGTAATATCAATAGTTAAATGTTTTGTTTAGGATGTCAGTATTGATACAGTTATTTCACACAAGGTAACATACGTTAGTGTTTGCCGGTAACGCTGTGTTTTTACACATAGCCTTAAATATTTATCATGAATACTTTACTCATTGCACTGACTAAGCTGTCACTTATCTACTGAAAAAGACACTAACCAAAACAATTAGGAAAAGGGATTTTCAACCATGCTTTTTATGCCGCTATACTTTTTCAAAGCAGCGTCGGTAAATTTACTTTACATAGTATGTAAATAATCTATTTTGTTGCAAATCACTCTGAGAAGGGTGTTAAAAATGATGTCAGAGAAGTAAATATGACCAAAACTCGTAAACGTGGTAATTCGACTACGTTATGGCCATTTAACTTGCCGTAACGTTCCTGGAGTGTTCAAAAGGACCAAAAGAGCAATGTTTTGAATGAGGTAAAGAGCTAGCTAATATAAATTGGCTTTTAGAGGCCGGGCCACAAGTTTTTCCGAGTAATTTTAATTACTGTTGAGTGTTACATCTATATTTTTCCTCAAGAATAAAAGCTTTATATTGTTGGGATAAAACGGCAAGTTACATTCATGAATTAAATATTTTAGCCACTGTCAGTTAAAAATCCCGCCGGCTGATAACCGCCCTGCCCTACCCAGAGCAGGAGAGTTTGTTTGCTTCTGACAATAGGTGATCCAAATATTGAATATTATGTCTGACAAGTCAAAACTCTTGATTCCATCACTAAGCTTTCAGTGTTAATCTAGAGTAAACAAGGTTCTTCGGCAACAAAGTTCGTAATCAAGTAAAAATAATGTATCGACAAAGAAGTGGCAGTGAAGTCTAATTTCACTGATAATTATAGAAACCATAGTTTTAAAAAACGTTAAAATGACGACACTACTTTGGACAACTACAGTAGGTTAGCATTGTATAATTTTAGAACGAAACACGGAAACCAGTTTCATTGTTTGGCCCGTTTCTAAGAAAACTAAGAAAGGCTGCCGCATATTAGTAACAAAATGAACAAGAGATCGAGAGGTTCTAATAAGATAAAAATTATTTAAAAATTAGAGTGTCGGAAATTTTTCAACGAGTTTTGAAAGAGTTATAATCAAAATCAGTACGAGTAAAAAAATTGTCAATAAGTTTATGGCACCAGAAACCTTCTAAAACAAAGATATAAAAATCAAAACAATCACAAAATGGTATTTTTCATCATTTATTATTTCCTAATGTTCTTAAACATTGCCACATCATCCAAAGGCCTTTAACAACACTGAGTTCTCGTGATTTTCAGTTGTTCCGAATTATCCTATCATACATTTAAATTCGTCCCGGAGAAAGAATCCATCGCCGTACCGGCAAGATTTTAAAGCAGACTGAATAAAAAGATTTTGATTGGTTTTGGTAAAAAGCTTATCCAAATGGATACACACTCAAAAGAATATTTTCAGCCTAAATTCGGCAAAAAAATAAGAATAATATTCAGCTTCGGACAGAAAAACAATATTTTTTATAAAAAGAGTGTATTGCAACACACTTCAGTTGTATCAAGAGCTACTGATATAATTATATTTTTAACAAAAATATGATATATTTTTTAATAAAAAGAAAAATTATCTATTGTCCTTTAGCCAATTAGTCTTAGGTCACGTAACAGGAATTCCACCACTAACTGGCGAATCCAAATGACTAGGTTTTTTACGTCTGGCTCTTGTGCAATCTTTTTATCCCTTGTGAAATATTTCGCTTTTCACTTAAAGAACATCGTTTCTTTCTGTCAAACAAAAATATGCAAGAAGAGAATTGAAATAGGGGCGTGAGAACTGAATAATATTTTAGCTGTTTAGAGATGAAAATTAAAATATGCATTAGGCCCGGCGGAGATTCGAAATTAAACGTCTTCCCCATTGAGGGAGATTAGAAAATAAATGTATTAGAAAATAAATGTACACCACTAGATAGTTAATGATTTTTTGTGGAGGTAGTGTGGCCGAGTGGCTTTTGGGCGCTGGATTGAAATCTGGAGTTCCCTCACTCAAATCCTTCACCCTACCACTATTTATATTTATTTATATATAATGTAGCCATATCAGCATGTAGGAATTTTCTTTCACGTGTATGTTGTTCATATTCCAAGAGGCAACCGTTTGTAATCCATATTAGTCTACTCCATCCTTGTTTCTTTCTGACTTATTATGATCTTTGTTTCTCTATGTTAGTTAACTACTATTTTCAGGTCCCCTATAATTTAAAAATATCTTGCACGTGGTCAAAACAACCCAAAACACCGCCGTGACTGAGCTTCTTTAAAAACGTTTTGCATTTGTTGTCTCTTTTGATTCCCGTTTTTTCTGTTGCAGCAAAGATAGCTATGGACACCAAAGTTGCCTGCTTGTTGTTGATCATTTTGGGGGTCCTTACCGTGCAGGGTGGGGGAGGGGGGAGTACTGCCCATAGTATGGCTGAGGACCATGGACGCTTCTGGTATGAATTCCTAGCCGTGAATAAGACCAACGGCCAACGGCCTCGATGCAAGACGTGCAAGCACATAACTTCTCGATCAGACTTTTCTACAAGGCCCTAAGACTGCACACCACATCCATTTCACCTGTCGGTCTGAGAATATTGTGTATTCTCGGTTTTCATCAGTCACGTGATCAAAACTAAAAATCGTAACCGTTCAATAAATAAATTCAAGAATCTGGGATATGATAGATGATTGCAATATAAACAACCTCGCCAAGAATCAGGTCTCTGCTGTTTTTAATTCGCGCGCTATTCGCAGAAGTGTGTCATCCAAATTTATAGAGATTTGTATGGGACGCCATGTTGATGCCCATCTAGATGGGCACCAACATGGCGGCCGGAAACCAACAGAAACATCTGTCACTGAGTTTTATTACAAAAGCGTAAATTTATCTCTCGAGGAACTCAAAAACATTAAAATAATTCTTTTCCTAATACAAGAAACCGTTCAGATAGCCACATTTCCCGAAATAAGTCCCGAAATAAGTCACTTTTTAAACAACCCGGCCGTCATGTAAATGCAGCGTCACGCAAAAGCTTAGAAATTCAAGCATAACCTATCGCAAAACCAAGAACCCATTCGGGACAAAAAATCGTCTAAATATTAGTTTTCAGCTGCTCTTATACCTCATTAAAGTAAAATATCAATAGGATCAATAGTTTTGTAGTTTGAATTTTAGTGACGTCATGTGAAAACCGGCAATTGCATATCTTGTCGTCGCTTGCCGATACATCGGAGAGACCGGAAGGCGACTACGGGAACGTTTCAGTGAGCACCTCCGCAGTATTGTAAACCGGTCTCTTGGGTTTCCCGTAGCTGAACATTTCAACTCCGCCTCCCATTCTCTGGATGACATCATGGTCTGTGGCTTGAAACAGTGTTCTGGCAGCAACATCGGCCGCAAGCAGCATGAAATGAAATTAATCTTCAAGCTGGGTACACTTAGACCAACATTTCAACTCTGCCTCCCATTCTCTGGATGACATCATGGTCTGTGGCTTGAAACAGTGCATTAACTTTAGCTTCTTTTGACTGTGTTTCTAGCGCCGTATTTCACATACGCGCACTAAAACAATCATGGTTTTCATTTGCCGTAGCACGCCTTTGTACTTGTACTTTGTACTTCGTGCGTGCGCTTACCGTGTGTGCGTACTCGTTAAGAAATAGAAAACATGTGCCGTGTTTCTAGCGAGTTATAGAAACACGAGTGAAAGTTTGGGAGAACGAGAAATGTTTCCACAGCTTTTTCGAGTTCTCTCAAACTTTCACGAGTGTTTCTATAACTCGAAAGGAACACAGAGAACATGTTTTCTGTTTCTTTTAGAAAATACCGCGACGGAGAAAAAGAAAAACAACTTGTTTACTTTGATCATCAAAATGTAAATTCTCTTTGTTCGCGCCATCATTACGTCAACAGTTCGTGTTAGTTCTGTGTTTCTATCGAGTTATGGAAACACGGTTTTAAACCAATCAGCGTGCGTATTTGCTTTGGGTTATTTTCTAATACAGTTTTTTGGATGGCGTGGCTCGCTCATTCCACCTACTGATGAAGGGCTAAGCCCGAAACGTTTATTTCAACAACAACTATTTGACACTTTTAAGAGCCTTTTGAGCCTCACATTCAATTTATCGACATAGTGTCACGCATCTTGTGAGTTTTTTACTCATTCCTATTGAATGTTAGGGAATGTCTAACTAATCATTTCTTTATCATGAAACAATTTGACATGCAAAGCTTATACTTTGCAAATTTAAAATTTAAAGACTTGTATTCGACATCAAAATAATTAGTTTGCCATCGCCCGATGGACCGAGCTTCTTTGAATCATTGCCTGGTCCTACCTTTTGATTAATTTGCCTCACATTTTATTTTTGTAGTTTTAGCCACGACATCAAAATTGTCTTACTTCAAGTTTCGAAAATTATTTTTTTTTGTAATTTTCTTTTCTTTATTAATTGTAAAAAAAGCTCACTTATAATACATATTTACAATAAACTACTTAAGTAGTATTATGTTGTTGTTTTCTTCATTGCTACTCGCTTCCTCTAATTCAGGCCCGGGTGTCGGCCCGGGTTGTTCAAAAGGTGGATAACGCTATCCACCGGATAAATCACTATCCAGCGGA
>OZ026603.1:32072657-32087657 GCA_964020085.1 Micromussa lordhowensis | reverse complement strand
TAAGCGTTGAGACGGCGACGAGAATGGACACAGCTCCGATGAAATACTCTATCATGTTTAGAATGACTAGATCCCCCAAGCCACAGTGCAGATAAATTAGCTCCGCGGCTCTTAGGTAGCTGACAATTCCCAAAAAAAAGTCTGCAACGGAGAGGTTAGCGATGAGGAATACAGACGGCGTACGCAAGCAACGACATGGATCGCGGTAGATCGTTATGAAGAGAAAGCCGTTTGCAACGGTGATTACTGTACCAAACAGTAGGTCAAAAATGATGAACGCAAGAAGTTCATCACCCGGGGCTTGGCCGGTGCTTACTAGCTGTTCGCTGGCAGTGTTTGATGGTGTTGAATTCATGGCAAAGTTGCTTGCCCCGCTCTAGAATACCTCACGCGATGCGAATTCGGACTCATTGAGCAAATCCAAAATGCGCTTTCGTTAGTAAAAATTGAAATTTCCAGATAAGTTCTCTCTGATGTAATATCTAATTTTGTAGATCGTATGCAATGGACTCTGCTACATGGCACCTGCACTAAATATCAATCGATGACGTGACCAGAGTCGTAATTTCTCTTTGTGAACGTGCCTCCAATACGTCACTTGTTGATAAAATGTCATTAAAAGTTGCTCTAGGAATAAACTGTGCCCGATTGATTGAATTATCTTCCCTGTTTGACTTTTGTAGATTAGCTCTATAGTTGTGGTTCATTAATCAGAATTCTTTATAATCGCACTCTGTTTCCCGGGACAACGTAAGTGATGTTTTGAAAGAGGCATTGTCACGAAAAACAAATTATTTCAATCGCGAAGACGAACTGTCAAATGTAGTAATTAAAATCATGTTTATGAGAAAATTACCAGCTGCCAAAAATTGCTTTCCACTGCAGCTGTCTTTCTTAGATTTAGAGAATATAATTTGAAAAATGGAAGTCATTTTTGGGTGCTGTCTAGATCATAAAATTATTTGCTCAAAAAATCAAAATGTTTCGACTACAAAACGTAATAGATTGGCAAAGAGGAACACACTTCACTTTTCCATTTTCCTGTTTGTTTTCAGGCTCTGCATGGGAGTTTAGAACTTTGAATTTCCCTAGGAACTCTTTAGAGCCGACCTTAAGACATTGCGAATCGGTAGCAACCTTTATCAAAACCTTGCGACATCAGCTATTAATTGAGAATTTTTTTTCAGCGTCTTAGCGGACTCTCGACATCTCGATTAATTCTTGAAATTTCCCGAACGATTTTAATTTTTTTTATTGAAATTACGATGCAAACTTAGTTTTCATTCAATTGTAAATATTTTCATCGTTTTAATAAAGTATATTAACTAAGTACTGTAGATTGTAATTGATTGTTGCTGAGAAGCTCCAATAGGAAGGCCCCAAAAATTATGTATGAATGTTTTTTGTCAGTGATTAGCATTTTGACTCGCGGGGTTGCTAAGGTGGCTCTCTATAATTTTATGGCCGTGCGCGCTGAAGATAAAAACTTAAGTAATCTGCGCGCGTTCAAAGGAAATGTCAATGTTTTCCGATATTTTTTGATGTCAAATGAACACAAAAACCAAGCTGAGAGTGAAGTTTCTCAGGTTTCCTTCGCTGAAATTCCTTTAAATTTGGTTGGTAATAAATATTTTAGTTTATAGTTGGAGCCCGTTTTTTTTAGGGAAGTCTATTTGACCAGTTTTTCCTCAGGGGGAAAACACAAAAATTTGCCAAAATCGGAAAAAACAGCCTGTACAAATCTTACTTTTGCCGTATTTAAAATTCGTATCCCGCTGGATTCGAGTTAATGTGAAAATTTTGGAAGATTTCACTGAAGAAAATTCAAGAAATTCACAAAACCCGACCGCAATTTCAACTGTGGGCATTTATAATTCAAGAAGACTAAAGCCAAAATTTTGACGTAGATGATAGTAAAACACTATTTCACCATTGCGTCATACATGCAATTAGTTTGAAATGATAGGGTGTAAAAACGAATGCGAGAACAACATTCAAATTAAACATGACACCGAGTGGGTCTCTCTAACTAAATGTTTCTTATCGATAAGCTCTTAACTAACAGTTAAAATATATATATTGGGCTACACAAAACAAGCGGTATTTTTGTACCATCTACTTTACCCAAGGCGTGAAGTTGACTGACGTTTTCATAGAGTTACAAATAAATTCATGTGAAACTGGTGTCCACGACGTAGGAAATAACATTCAAAAAGTCATGATTATTGTGTATCACAATCCATCAAATATTTCTGCTCACTCGCGATTGGTCTAAACATGTCACGTGACTGAATATTCCCTAGTTGAAACTGGGGAATATCCGAGTGATGTTGCCTCTTTTTTAAAAAATGCGCGTGTTGCGAAAAACAGTTTATTTATTTATTACAATTTATGGTTACAAATACAAAAAAAAAAGCATGAACCAAAGGATGATCTGTAAGGGGGTCCGAGACCCCATATAAAAACCGATCACCTTATAGTATACAATACAATAAAAAAAAACTACTTAGGAGACACTAACTACATAACTACTCAGCCACAGAAACACTAAAAAAGTTCTTAACTCTAGATTTAAAAATGTTAACATTTTCCGACGCGCGAATGTCCAAAGGTAGATGGTTCCATAAATCAGTTATTCGATTAAAAAAATGATACTTTAGGACATTGGTCCTGGCGTATTTCTTCTTTAAGGTTAAAACGTCCTTGGACCTAAGTGGGAAGCGGTCGGCAGTTGAAGGATAATAAACAAAATAGCCTTCAATTGGCGCGAAAATATGCTCGTATTTTGTTAATCATCCTGGGACATTATCTGTTCCTCGAGCTACGCTCTCGGAAAATTGTTCTCTTCTCGGAACAGATAATTAGAGACTTTTAAGCCCGATTCAGACGCCGTACTTCACATGAGCCGAATCGAATTCAATGAATAAAGTTCATGTGGAGTACGGCGTCTGAATCAATTCGAAACGGCCGATATATTTTGGATCGGCTCAGCAGTTCTTCCGCCTGACTCAGCCGGGAATAACAGCTGGGGACCGGCTTTGATTCAGACGCCGTACTTCAATGACAAGAGCCGCAAATGCATCAATTAATTTAATGTATTTTGAAGACCTGAGAGCGTGCAAAAGTGTAAGTTTAAGGGCGGAGAAGAAGCCGATATGTGGAGTTTCTGTTTTCGTTTGTACACTTGCTGCGGCACCTTGGTAAACAGCAACAAAATTAATGTACATTCGTCATAGTTTTCGTGCTGGTGTTTGAATTACGTGTAAACATTGCATTTGAGAATTAACCTGAATATTGCAATTGGGCTTTTTACCTAAGTTGTGTTGTATTTCAAGGAATACGAAAAGGTTGGAAATTGAAATTGTATTGTAAAATTAAGTTCATGTGATGTACGACTACATCTGAACCAATTTATCAGTTGTCTTCTTGCAGTTGTTACATGTAAATAGATTGATGCGGTTTGCCTTTTTCTGCTCCTTCTTTATCTTATATTTTTCAAAAGACGGCTTTGGGTCGTGCTTGGTTGCTGTTTACTATGTTTACGGGAGTTGATCGAAATGCATTTTTATCTCCTATTGAATTTAGTTCGGCTGAAATTGAGATGGGCGTCTGAATCATCAGCCGGTCTAAATTAATTTGGATCGGCCTAAATTCGAATTCGATTCGGCATATTTTCGCGCCAAATGGAGGCTATTGTTTATTAGTAAGTCACATCAAAATCGAAGAAGTTAACTCTTTCCTAGTTGAGCAATAGGCCATTTTACAGTTGTGTGCTTAGTTACCTGGCCATGAATGCAACCGAGGCTGGAGGTAACTTTGCTTTGATACAGACCTTCAAGCTTTTCTCATGTAAATGTCAACTAGTTAGCATGAGGACAACTTGATTTGCACAATAAAAGCAGAGAGGTCTGTAGGTCAACTCCAGCCTCGCTGCCAGTCAGAGGCCAGGTCACTTTGCCAACAACTGTAAAATGGTCTATTGTTACCTTTCGCATGTTTATTGTGCATATCTCACCTTTCTGCAGTAAATGCCACTAACGTAGCATGCATGCAATGAAAACGCAAAGGAGGAACGAAACGGATTTTAAGTTTTATTGATGTGAATGAATACGTATTTAGCTATATATATATTCATGTTTTCTTAAGCTTTAAGCTAGATACACGACCCCTAAGCAAACCTGTTGCTTTAAACATGACAAGCAAACTTCTTGTTAGAGTTGTCAGTAAAGTGAAAAGTAGGGAAAAAAGCTGTCAAAGAACTTTTAGACTATTCTAAAATCTCGCGAATTTATACAGCCATTATAGTAATAATTCTTGTCGGCCGGATTTCTCTGATTCACCAGAGACTCTAAATAAAATTAAATCAATTGTGAACTTTGGTGAACAAACGTTTAAGCTATTGGCTGTTAGGTAAAGATAATCAGTGTATGTGTGAGCAATTAAGCATTGGAAAACATATATAACTAGTAATCGTAAGGAGAGGATTTTGAAGGAGGAAAAATTGAACGTGAAACCAATTGAGACGACTTTGCAGAGAAGATATAAAACAAGAGAAGAAAGAAAAGGGCAGGGGTGAAAAGTAGGATTACTTTAATAAAATCTTATTGTTGAATTGTTGGCTGTTGTCGACCTGGAGTACCTCGCTCACTGAGCTAGTTTCCAGGCCCCTAGGGCGCGCTACGTTCTCGCGTAACCCTTCAGCAGTACAATGTCTGAATTGAAGAGGGTTGACGGAGAACAAACATATCCCCAAAATCCAAAGAAACAGCTAAGTTGTAGGTTGTCGCGTTTTCTTTATCTCCACATAAACCTCATTTAGGACACAAGTAAAAAACATAATGAGCCTGTTGGTAAATGTATTTGCAATGGGATTTATTGAAATGCCATCATTAACAATGATAAGTATGCAGAAAGGAAGCCCATTGAAATTATTGGTATGTTGTTACCATGGAGACGCGTAATTTATTCTGGTCTGCACCCAAACAGCTCTAGTTTTAGCGCCACTCCATCCTCCCAAGATTGCGGATACAAACGAACATAACGGGTGTAAACTGGTTTGACCAGCTCAACTTCAACTGCTTTGTAAGGGTCTGTGTTTCCTTTGAAAATCTGTTCAATGAAAAATGTAACACAACTGAACCGCGGTGATAAACAGTGAACCAAAGTGTTTTTATACAAAACTTGGCGTTTCGTATGCTAAGCAATCTGATGGGTAGTTGGGGAAGAAGTATCAGGAGGAAAAGGACAAACAGGAAGAGGAGAAATATGAGAAGGACTGGTCCCTACCTTGTCGACCTTGGCGTCTGCCTCTCTGTAAACAAACCACGTGACTTCATCAGACGAATAAACCAGCTTGTAAGTTTTGACAAACAAGGAGAACATCTTGCCTTGAGTCGCCACACCTTTCAACCACGTTACCTTCCCGAGATCCACCTGGATCCAGGGGTTGGTATCCTCGGCAACCGCATACCAGCTTTTAGCGATCCCAGCGTTGAGTCGGCCTCCCCAGGGAGGGTAGTTAAAGTGGTGAGAACTTGCCGTGATGGACTGGTTACTAATTCGTCCGTCCTGCATTCCAAGGGGTATAGACGCGTTGCACTGCTTGGCTATCAAACCATTCGTGAACACCGTTAGACAAAAGGAAAACGTTATCTATTATTGTGGATAAGTCTGCATACGAGCCAAGTAACCCATCAGACAGGTGCTTAGCTCGGTTTCTGTAGCATGAAGGGACTGAGACAGTATTTCTACTCCCCCTGGATGGGATGTTAGTCCATCACAGGGTTACCCCCAGCATTAAATTCGCTGGTACCCATTTGTACACCTGGGTGGGGAGAGGCACTGTGAGAGTCAAGTGTGTCCAGCAACACAACAAAATGGCCCCGACCAGGGCTTGAAACCGGATCGCTTGATCCGGAGTCGAGCGCACTAGCCATGAGGCCACTGCGCTTTCATATTATTGTGGATAAGTAGCCCTGATAAAAAAAAAAAAAAAAAAAAAACTTAAAAGCAACATCACCAGCAGCAACAACGGCACCACCACCACCACCAAAAAACAACACGTGCGTTTATCGAGCCTGCTTAACTTAACACTAAAGCAAACGGATTACAATCACTTTGACGATGTCAGAGAAATCGATCTATTAAATTTCACTATCACAAGATGTATCGTAAAACTTAAAAAGGTAAAAACGTTTCAATAACGCTAACCTTTGATCTGATACATTTACAAGATAAAGCAGATTTTAGAGATTACCTTGACATTTATAGATTGACTGGTGCATGGGTTCATATCCGTCTTTGCACGGACAAGTGTAATTCCCCAAGCTGTTGTTGCAAATCGTACTTAGGTGTTCACACTTGTGTTTTCCGCTTACACACTCGTTTGCATCTGAAAACCGAAATCGTCGGTAGTTTAAGCCTACCAGTTAAATGCTTTTCTATTCTTCTTTGCAACCGAAAAACATTAACGACTCATTTTAAATACAATAATACTTTCAGATCGGTTTTAGACAGAATTTTGTCACTCCTCATAGGTGTAAATGGGTTGCTAGTCAAAGTTATCCCTCTCAAGTATTTTGTGAGGGTACTCTTACAATTCGAGAGTATCCAAGATAGCTAGTAACTATAACACTGTCACTCTTTCCAAGGGATATAAAACAAATAACAAGAAATGTGCAAGCTGGATCCCACTAGTTTGTCCATCGTTTTAGTTGAATAGCACTGGGACAACTCTTGTGAACTCTGCCCCCATAGCACGTTCTTCATTTTGCAGAACCAAAACAGCACACAAATCGATGTTTGAACGCGTTTAGAGTTGCAAGCTACTACAAGGGGAATTATTGCAATTTTATCCGTCAAAACGATTAATAGAAGCTGTATCAACAGAAGTAAGTCCAGTGGCGGAACTAGGGGAGGAGCCCGGGGGGGGGGGGGGCGGGCCCCCCTTATTTTGGGTAAAAAAGAAGAAATGACTGAAGGGAAAATGGCCGCCATGGCAAGTAAATCAAGACCGCCCCCCTCCCCCCTTAGCTCAAGGTCTGGATCCGCCACTGAAGTCAACTGCCTTTCAATTGATTTGTCAGATATTACACTTTTTACTCTCAGAGTAACAGGTTTACCTTGGCACTTATACAATGACTGACCGGGCTGATAACCGTTCTTACACTGGCAGGTGTAATCTCCCAGTTTGTTGCTGCATGTTGTGGTTTGATTATCACACTTGTGGTCTCCATTGTCACACTCATTGACATCTGAAAGAAGAATCGATCGTGGATTAATTTTATTAGGTTACACCTCTAAACTAAAGAGAGACTTTCATGATTACTAACATACAATGGAATGTGATTAATGAGGACACAAACAAGTCACTAAAAACTCATTCTGCTGGTATTAACGGGCAGGTCGTGCAACAGAAGCTCTGTACAAGACAAAATGACTGACCGGTCTTTCCTTCAGGTCAAGAAAAGCAAACGTAATGATCTTGTGGTTGTATTAACAGGGGTCAGGGATCCGGGATTTTTCAAGGGGAGGAGCGGGGGTGAGGGGGGGGGGGACGGTACCCTGAGGTAGTAGATTCAATGGGGTAGACCCCCAAAATGTTTCATTTTGAGAATTGGAACCTGATTGAAAACTGTTACACCACAAATACACCAATACCACAAAGTAGAAATTACAATGAGGTACCTGTCAAGAGTGTTTTTCTTTATTTCTGTTGTAATATTCACAGTTTAATTCATTTTTTTTATTGTTTTGCTTCATCAAAAGGAAGTGGTTAGCCACCAAATCCATCCCCTCCTAAATCCGCCCCTGGGATGTCGCACGATGGGGTTACCTTTTCGGTGTTGCTTAACCGTAGACTTCTGAATTGAATCTGAATAGTCGTATGCAGTCTGTGGACTTAAATGTTTTGGTTTTTATCCAAGGAATATAAGCCAAGATCGAATAAATGTTCATCTGTCTTACCTTGACATTTATACAATGACTGTACAGGCTGATATCCATTTTTGCACTGACAGATGTAACTGCCCTGTGTGTTGTTGCATGCTGTACTTTCCAGTTCACACTTGTGTACTCCACTCATACACTCGTCAACATCTGAAAAAAAGCAACAACAAATCGGTGGATCGATAGTGCTGACTATTTCGTTTAAGCTGGCTCGAAACAGTTTCCAGCACTTTCCAAGACGCAGACTTTGATGGGTCATTATAACCACACTATATCGGTTGATGCCAAAATCATGGAACCAAAGAACTGCCCAATCATTGGTGAAGATGTTGCTTTAAAATTTGTGACACAATAGGTTACCATAGCAACAATATGACCTGCTAAAAATACCCTTAATTTTAGCTTTGATTTTTTATTATCAAATTATGAGAAGCATGATAACATGCCGCAACGTTTTGCAAAGTTTAAAAAAATTCTGGAAACTGTTGCCAGCCTCCTTAAGTGTGAATGCAAAAGCTGTTGATTAAAACGATAAAATCTAAAATGAAATAATCACATCCCATGGGATAATATTGGAGTCCAGTATGTGTCCTGTCACCAGTTCTGAAAACAACGGCAATCCAATTCGCTACTGGTCAACGTATTTGGCCTTTTTCAGCGTGTTGCTTTCAGCGACATATATAAATTATGAAAATTTTGTTATTCAGGTTGAATAAGTTACAAAAAAAAATCTTGGGAATGTCCATTCTCACGTTGTATTTCCTGGAAAGCGAGTTACAATTCAAGGCTTATCAGTAAATGGCTACTGTAAAGAACATAAGATAGAGATGTATGGATTTGATGACATCATCCTGATCCCCGTTCATTTACCTTGACACTTATAGCGACCTTCAAGCCTGAACCCTTTGTGACATGCGCAGTTGTAGCTGCTACTCGTGTCGATGCAGAGATGCTGACACAGCGCTACGCCAGCACGGCATTCATTTTGCTCTGTAAATCCACACAAACAAATGTTCAACAGCAAACGTTAGAGCGCACTAATTCTTTTTAGGTCAGTGCGTCCAAGGTTGTATTCAATCTTCTAGTGTCAACGTACCAGGGGCCCGTTTCTCGAAAGGCCCGGAAACTTTTCGGGCCCGTAAAGCCATTGAAAGTTCATATGTATCTGAAAACGGAGAAGGGTATACGACTGAAACTTCTTTTGTGAAGAGAACCTCTGTTTATATTAATAATACGAGAATAAAACAGCTCTGTAATCACAAGCTTCGGGATTTTGCTATGGCTTTTTGGGACCTTCGAGAAACGGGCCCCTGGCCAGAAATTCCACATCGACTTGGTCTGATTACGCGCCGCTACCCAGGTCTGTGTTTTGTACTGTAGTGCTTTTGATTTGTTCCTGATAAATTGATTCATTGACTTAGAGCGGTCTTTATTTTAGTGTCGAAAAGCAGTTGGTTTTGCACTTACGACGCTACAAGATTGGCTTAAAAAAACTCGCGCCAAAACCAATAGTGACTCATGCGCACACGTTTTCCAGCGCTTCGCGTCAGTTATACGGCTTCGAACTATGTGCTCTGTGATTGGCTAGAGCGATTACTTTGGTTTTGGTTTCACGACACTATTGAAAACCGCTGCATTTCAACCAATCAGGGACAATAAGCGATCAATCAGGTTAATACACGTCATTACAATGGAATTTCATGTGAATTTCATGCAGAAGAAAGTCTTTTGCTCTAGCTACTGAAATGTTATCACCAGTTTCAATAGAAACCAACGTTTTCTTCAGCGCTATATTACACTTAAATATAATTTTAAGTCAAGCAAAGTGTGGATTTGCCTTATGCAATCTCTTCGGGTCATCGTTGACTTAACGCTGACGAGTAGGAACGCCGTCTCCGAGGTGTTATCCGCCCTCGTACCCAGCGTCTTCGTTCCCCTTGATCAGTGGTCGGAAAAATGATCTCGTTTCATCAAGCCAGCATGCGCAGTAAGGAACGAAGACTCGAGGTACGAGATTGAGGTGTTAAAAAAATTATACTGCTGGTCTTTTGACGCACAATCTTCCTTACCGTAATCTGTAATCCATCGCCAAGCTGGTATCCATTTGTGGAAGTAAAACATATACAGTGGCGAGCCACTAAAACTAACTGTAATCTGCCAACAGCAAACATGCGCAAGTAAGGAAAGTTGTTCTTTAGATTCTAAAGTTAACGTGTCTCAAGTGGATTGGTCAAGTCTGCATACGAGCCAATTGGCCAATCAGGCCGGAGCTTATCCCGGTTTCTGTAGCATAAACTGACTAGGAGTATTTCTACTCCCCCCTGGATGGGACGCCAGTCCATCGTAGAGTTACCCCGAGCATTATGTTCGCCCAGGAGCCCATCCCCACCCCAGCCCAGGCCAAGTTTATAGGCGATTTTAGGCGATTTTGGGGTTACTTTGCATGGCAGCTAGAAATTGAAGTCCCCGCGACTTTCTGCGACTTTGAATGACTTGATCTGAGGAGATCAAGGCTGATTTTAGTTGATTCTGACAGATTTTAATCCACATTTGTCAACTTAAGTAATATTTAGGACCAAACACACTCCCTAAGTATCATGTTTACTCGACTAGGCCCCACCCTCGAATAAGCGCCACATCTGGGGGTAAAAAAGTTAATAAACGCAACTCCCGAATAAGCGACGCGGCCGGATGCGGCGCTCATTCGAGGAATTGGGTATAACTAAAAATCCATTACAAAGCAAGTCTAACACAGCATTGGAAAATACACTGAACAAGTGTAATGTTTTTTTCGGCGGTGGTCTTGTGCATGAATTGTTTTTGGTACAAGTATGCTTGCAAGACAGTTGTTTTCAAAATCTTCCAACCCCCCATGAAAAGTCAAATGTTCCACCTCTTAGAAAATCACAAACAAGGTATATGCTATAATGCCTTGGTTTCTGTAATATTCTAATGCAAAAAAAAGCTATTTGAGCCATATTTCAGCGTACCTGGGCGAGGTGCCAATGAGGGAAGATTCCCCAACCATCATGATATACTTTGATTGCTTTCAAATGTCCCACGAACTTCGCATTGCGATGAAAGGTGTCCGTCCTGGGAGGTAAAAATACACTCATTGACGCACAAGAGCGGTTTTCATTTGAGTGATGTAAAACCGAAACCGAAGTAATCACTCTAGCCAATCACAAAAGTTCAAGCACAATACAGTGAACCAATCAAAACTCGAAGTAATTTGTAGCTTATCAAGGTAATATCTCGCCTGTAGCTGACGCAAAGCGCGGGAAAACGAGTGCGAACGAGTGACGATTGGTTTTTGTTTTACCTCTGATTGGATGAAAAATTGGCGCGAAATTTTTAAGCCAATCGTATAGCGTAGATGCAAAACCAATTACTTTACGCCTCTCAAATGAAAACCGCTCTATACCAAGAGAACATTTTTATCACAAGAATTGAAATTTATCACAAGAATTGAAATCTATATCTAGCTAATACTGACGAGTTAGAGAAAGGCGAGTTTTATGATTATGGAAACCACGAATGAAATATGAAAAACAACGGCAATAAATAAGAAATATTCAACAGCGATAGTTAACAGCAACAAAAACAACAACGACCATATAAAGCCGGAGACGACAAATGAGATCTTACCGTCCAAATTCAAAATCCCATATCGAGTTATGTAACCTAATAGATCCAGTTGAATCACCATTTACACCAATAAGATTTACATAAACACGAGCGTCAGTACCAGCGAAAGCCACTCGGGATGTGCTCACTTTTATCACATAGTCTGAAGGTAAAACAAATAGAATACAGTAAAAACTCGTGTGTAAGAATCTGGTGATTTAAGAACCTGCTGGCAGAAATTTGCCATTTTAAATCCCTCCAAAAAAGAACCTGTCTAGCCGAGCAAGATCAAGCAGGTTCTGAACATATCATGAACTATAATTTTAAGAAAGAACACAACGTTTTTTAATACATGTTTCAACAGAATCTTCTGTCATCTTCAGTTTAAATTACAAAGTACAGAGCTGAATATATAGTGTGCGCAAAATATTAATTGACTATAAGAACAAAAGGAAACATTTGTCGCTGGTAAAGCGCTATAATCTTTATAAAAAAATGGATGTCTTAGTTGTTGGGGAACAAGGGAGCGTGATCGTATATTTCAAGGGGACAAGTGATATTTTTGGGATTGATTCGAATGAACAAGGTACACCTCTACTATTAATGGGAACTTTCCCAAAAAAAGTTAGGAATTAGGAACAAAGGAGAAAAAGTGAAAGTTACAAGAGATCAAGGGAACATGCGTCCCCCTCACCCCACACCCCGGCGGCCCTTGTTGTTGAATAGGCAGTCAAACAAATGAGCCATCCAGTTTGTATAATAGCGACATAATGGTTTTCAAAAAGAAAGTCTTCCCAAGGGATATCAAGAAAAGGCCGACTAAATAACACAGACGCTTTGGTTGGGTTCCACTGCAGTTAATGTCGCACAGTATTGAATAAACATGAACAGAAGATTAATACTCACTGGTTCCATAAACCTGTGTGTAGGAGAAAATCAACAATAGGGACAACACATGGAATACACGCATCTTCAAGCAGGCACTCCTTGCTACTGAATTTCAGAAGATATTGTTCAACTTTGTATATTGCTTAGAAAGGAACCACAAGCCGGAGCTCTGCGGTTTATGAAATAGACTTTGTTGCATTATGTATTTATACCTTCAATTAAACTGATGTTCATCTGCCAAACAAAAGAATTTTAGCACTTTAAGTTTATGCGACGAGATAAATTCACTGTGTTGACATTTGTTCAATTTTGTATACCTAAAAATTAATCAAAAGAAAAAGAATGTTTGTTGGGAAAAATTAAGATAACTATTTGAACATGAAATATATTGAAATTAAATTGATCTTATAAAACCTCTGAAATGAAAAACAAATGGAACATTTTAATTTAGTGTTGTGAAGAAAACTGGGAAATAATTTAACTGGTTGCTTGAGAAAAAAAAAACGTCCCCGGGTGGGCTTGAACCACCAACCTTTCGGTTAACAGCCGAACGCGCTAACCGATTGCGCCACGGAGACAAGTCACTAACTAAGGTGTAAAATAAATTAAAAATTGGTATGCTTATGAGTGAAATTTAATTAAATCTGTTTTAAGTATTTAGTTGCCAAAGTTGAATTTTCTTACCACTCAAACCCTTTTTTCTCCTGTTACCTAAGAAAAGTAAGGAGCAATGTCCTTAAAAAAAGCTTTTCTTCCGCATCTTTCAGTTCAGTGTAATTCGTGTCAAAGGAACTTTTCAGAACGCCCGTTGACCCGAACTCATCAAAGACTCATAGCATACATACATACGAGAATTTAATCAGGGGTTAAAAAATTATATATAAAAAAACCGCCTGAACTAGAATTTCAAAATCAAAACTCAAAGCCTTTCTTTCTTTCTTCCTCCCTGTAGTTGACTGTTGAAAATTGCACTATCAAGAAATATGTTTCTTGAAAAAGTGTATTCTACAATTTTAGATTCAAAAACATAAATTGCTTGACCATGCAGACCAAGTGTAAGTTTGAATTGTTAATAAGATGTCAACAGTTTTTATTAGTTGAATAATATACTGCTCAATATCTGCTCTTTTTCTCGCAGCTGTGTAAACGAAAGTGTCTTCAAAATTCTCCAATATTAATAAAAGATCAGTCCAACAAGCAAATAAACAAACAAAACCAGACAAGAAAATCAGTCTTGAATATTTCTGTTTCAACAAGTAGACGGAAACGTATCACAGGAACAAAATAACCGTTTATTTTGAAAGACACTCTTCCTTATATATACATCATAACGAGGCTAGCATGCATCCTAGTACCGAGGCTACCTAGGCTACCATACATAACATCCCTTTCCTTCCAAAAAAAAAAAGAACTAAACTGTTCCAGACACAGATCACATAACGTTACTCGAATTGTTAATCTGAGTTCTATTTCTGGCTTGCCCCTCTACTTCTCCGTATGGAAGTCGTTCAAGTACTGAGGCCTCTTTACAACTCGATCGCCCTGAGCGTGTCGTCTTTGGGTACTCAGACTGACCCTGGCGAGTGATGGGGTCACGGCACGCCCCTTGTTGCTCAGACACCGCAGGAACTACAGCTTCTTGTTGCTCAGACACCGTAGGAGCCTCAGCTTCTTGTTGCTCAGACACCGTAGGAGCCACGGAAGCCCTTTCTGCCTGTTTGGATGGCGACGCTTCTTGACTTGTGCCCTGTTGGACCAAACACTCTGTCAGGTTTAAATTACGGGTCAACGTGCTTCTGTTGTAAGACTCCCTTGTTTTTCTTAAATGACGACGGTTCCGTCGATATCTGGCACCATCTTCAGTAACCACTTCGTACGATCGAGTTCCCACAGATTTGTCCACCCTCGCTTTGACGCTCTCGCTGGCTAGACTTCGAGGGGGAATCAAACGCACCGTATCTCCACTTTTAAGCTCTGCAAGATCGCTAGCTCCCTTGTTGTAATTAAATGCTTGAGGTTCTTTGTTAGTTAGCAGCTTGTCATGGACATTATGATCAACGACTGGTTTGAGGAGGCGCGGCAAGGTAGGGACCTGGGTTCTGGTCCGTCTGTTCATGAGTCGTACCACTGGGCTGCTCTCCATTCCTTGACTAGGCGTGTTCCTGTATTCGAGTAGTGCAAGGTAAGGATCTGTCTTGGCCTTTCTAGATTTCTTCATAACTGACTTGGCTGACTTGACGGCTGCCTCAACTTTACCGTTACTCTGAGGGTATGTCGGGGAGCTTGTCACGTGGGCGAAACTCCAATGACGACTGAACTCCTTAAATTCATCCGCAATAAATTGTGAGCCGTTGTCTGACACGCACGTCTCTGGAATGCCGTGCCTAGCGAATTGGGCCTTCAACTTCCGGATCACTGTTGCTGACCGTGTGTCTTCAAGAAGATCAACCTCCCAAAAGGAGGAGTAGTAATCCACACAGATAAGGTAGTTACGACTCCTGTAACTGAACAGGTCAATTCCAACTTTGGCCCAAGGTC
>OZ026603.1:32030157-32067657 GCA_964020085.1 Micromussa lordhowensis | reverse complement strand
TGCGACTGATCGTCAAATTTTAAATTGAATAATTTCCGCAAACTCATCAGCTTGCTTTGGATTGTCTCATGACAAGTGGCATCAAATGAAGTAATTCTTCTAGTTGCGTCGTAACATTTTCGCGACTTCAAACTACTGAGGGCGCCAAACCTGCGGTGTGTGGAAAGTTTCTTGGAATTAAAACACTTATAATCAAATGTGTGTAAACGTTTAATAGCACTAGCTGTCATTTTATTATTGTCTAATTTCACGATTATGTAATACTACATTATATTTTTGTCTCAGCAGTACGGAATATTATTTTCTACTTACGTGTAAGTAACCTTTTTCATATTGATTGTTAGGAGTAATCCACCGTAGGAAAAAAGATGGCGGCTGTACATTTTAGCATACATACATACATACATTACTTTATTTACCCTCGGATTTTAGAGTAGCTTATGCAGCTAATATCTCCGAGCATTTAACCATCAGACGAGAGATAGTCCACCACACTGGGAACTACGTCCCCTACTCTTTTCGAACAGTGTGTGGGTTCTTTTACGTCCCACAGAATTAATTATGAAGAGTTGTGAGACGGGGCCTACGGTTTATCGTCCTTATCTGAGAACAATACAATACCTTGCGAACCTAACACAGCGTATAAGACACGAGGAAAGCCAAATTTTTACAATATTTGTCCCTGTGCTAAGGACTTTATTTATCGTAGGTTTGAAGATTTTATAACCCTTCTGTATCTTTTTATGAACGTTGTTGACGTTTTCGTGCGCTAAGAACTGTTTGTAAATGTACCAGTCGCCATCTTTTTCCTACGGAGGATTGCTGTAGCTATAGGATATGCTATAATTGTATTATACTATATTTTTTTTTCTCTTGCAGTTTTATCTAGGCGATGATTGCTTTCCATTCATTTGTCAAATTTCAAATGTATTGGAGGAAATTAAACTGCAAAGAGACCGTGCTCTTTATAACAAAGTAACATTGTTTTGTGTCTTATAAAATTAATACTGAGGGGTTATGTATTGAGGACAACATGTTTAAATAATCCTAACTGGCAGGAGGGATACCAGTTGGCTATTTATAGGCGGGTCGATGCGTTTGGCTCGGGACTACTTGAGACAAATCCTGGGAAACAAATCCAGCTAGAGGCGCTAACAACTGGGCCTGCCAGATTACAACGCCAGCGCGCTCAATCACTTGGCTATGCTGCCTCCAATTTAAAAAGAACAGCAGATAGGGCATCGTGGCCTTCAATATCTTTCTTCAAGGTAACGTTACACCTTGTGTGGCTTATAAACAGGTCGTACATGGTAAACACATGTTCAGCATTTGCCCTGCTGTACTGTCTTCATTTTTCTGTTGTCTTCTGTTGTTACGAACTCCGCCGTTTATGGGTGTTCCTTGCCCGTTTGTTATGCCGTCGCGCACCGTCATTGGTAATGTATCAACACGGCTTTTGTTCTTATTCCTACGTTTGACGAGAACAAGAAGCAGAAATACCAAACCAGTGACGAATACGCCTCCAAAGAAGCTCCCCACTGCAATGCCAACTGAGCTAATTGAGCCACTAGACCCGCCACACTGTCCTGTCGAGCGAAAACAAATGTTTTAGTTATTGATTTTCCCCATGACTCCGTTTAATAGTGCTCCTTCTGGGATAGAGCTGTGTGAAATTAATAAATGGAGTAGTAAAGTAAAACTCTGTCGTCATGCTGTCTTGGTCATGGTACAGAGTGGTGTAACTCCTGTCGCCGAAACAATGCTGCCCAGTCAAACAATCAAACAAAGAAACAAACAAAAAAGCAAGCAATCAATCAATCAATCAATCAATCAATCAATCAATCAATCAATCAATCAATCAAGCAAGCAAACAAGCAAACAAGCAAGCAAACTGAGAAACAAACAGACAATCAAAAGAATTAAAACAAACAAACAACATTAAATGATCAGCCAGCAGGCCTGTGACGCTATAATGTCGAAAGTAAAATGACTTAATAAATTCATATAATTAAAAGAAACAAATGAATAAAAAAGATTCAAACGGCCGGGTTAGGTATTCTTTACAGCGCGTATACGATGACTCTACTGAAAAAGCTTACCTTCAGATGTAGAGTAACTTGTTGAGGTAGGAAGAGTATCTTTCGAGGTTTGCTGTCCATTGGAATTCGTTGTTACACTGTGTCTTGATACAAAGGTGAAAGATGGCACAGGAGTCACGTGGCCTGGATACGAACTTGGATGCCGTTTCGTCAAAACTCGTGAATCTTCTGAGGATTTGTTGATTATTATCGTTGGTAAGGATGATTGAAATGATGAAATGAAGATCGATAATGGCGTAGCAGATAATGATGAAACGTTTGATATTTGCAATGGTGAGGACATTAATGATGTTGATGACAACAAGATTGACGATGTTAAAGTTGCTGTTGATGGCGACAATAATGTTGATAATGATCTTGTGACCAACATTAACGATGGTGGCAACAATAACGAGGTTGACGACGACGACGACGACGATGATGATGATGCAAGCAATGATGATGAATATGCTGCGACTGTTGATGATGCTTTTGTTGTCCTTGTTGATGATAATGATGTTGTGATTGTTGATGATGACGATGTTATGACTGTTGTTGATGGTGATGTTGTTGACAATTTCGAATATTTTAAGATTGCTGATGATGGAGATGTTGTGATTGTTTGTGGTGATAATGTTGTAATTGTTATTAATGACGAGGATTTTGTGATTGCTGATGATGAAGATGTTGTTATTGGTTGTGGAGATCGTGTTGAAATTGTTGATGATGACGATGATTTTGTGATTGTTGATGATGGTGATGTTGTAATTACTGGTGATGGAGATGTTGCGATTGCTGATGATGAAGATGTTATGATTGTTGTTGATGGTGATGGTGTTGAAATTGCTGTTGATGAGGATGTTGTGATTGCTGATGATGAAGATGCTGTGATTGCTTGCGGTGATGGTGTTGTAATTGTTGATGATGGCGATGATTTTGTGATTATTGATGATGGTGTTGTAATTGCTGTTGATGGAGATGTTGTGATTGCTGATGATGAAGATGTTGGTAGTGATGGTGTTGTGATTATTGATGGTGACGATGATGTTGTGATTGTTGATAACGAAGATGTTGTGTTTGTTGATAATGAAGATGTTTTGTTTGCTGCTGATGAAAATGTTTTGATTGCTTGTAGTGATGGTGCTGTAATTGTTGATGGTGACGATGATGTTTTGATTGTTATTGATGATGGCGATATTGTGATTTTTGATGATGGTGATAATGGTATGATTGCTGTTGATGATGAAGATGTTGTAATTGCTGTTGATGGAGATGCTGTGATTGCTGACGATGAAGATGTTGCAATTGCTGATGATGAAGATTTTGTAATTGTTTGTGGTGATGGTGTTGTGATTATTGATGATGGTGATGGTGTTGTAATTGCTGTTGATGAGGATGTTGTGATTGCTGTTGATGAGGATGTTGTGATTGCTGATGATGAAGATGTTGTGATTGTTTGTGGTGATGGTGTTGTGATTATTGATGGTGACGATGATGTTGTGATTGCTGATAATGAAGATGTTGTGTTTGTTGATAATGAAGATGTTTTGTTTGCTGCTGATGAAAATGTTTTGATTGTTTGTAGTGATGGTGCTGTAATTGTTGATGGTGACGATGATGTTGTGTTTGTTGATAATGAAGATGTTTTGATTGCTGATGATGAAGATGTTGGTGGTGATGGTGTTGTAATTGTTGATGGTGACGATGATGTTGTGATTGTTGATAATGAAGATGTTTTGATTGCTGATGATGAAGATGTTGGTGGTGATGGTGTTGTAATTGTTGATGGTGACGATGATGTTGTGTTTGTTGATAATGAAGATGTTTTGATTGCTGATGATGAAGATGTTGGTGGTGATGGTGTTGTAATTGTTGATGGTGACGATGATGTTGTGTTTGTTGATAATGAAGATGTTTTGATTGCTGATGATGAAGATGTTGGTGGTGATGGTGTTGTAATTGTTGATGGTGACGATGATGTTGTGTTTGTTGATAATGAAGATGTTTTGATTGCTGCTGATGAAAATGTTTTGATTGCTTGTAGTGATGGTGCTGTAATTGTTGATGGTGACGATGATGTTGTGTTTGTTGATAATGAAGATGTTTTGATTGCTGCTGATGAAGATGTTGGGATTGTTTGTAGTGATGGTGCTGTAATTGTTGATGGTGACGATGATGTTGTGATTGCTGATAATGAAGATGTCGTGTTTGTTGATAATGAAGATGTTTTGTTTGCTGCTGATGAAAATGTTTTGATTGCTTGTAGTGATGGTGCTGTAATTGTTGATGGTAACGATGATGTTGTGATTGTTGATGATGATAAAGATATTGTGATTGTTGATGATGGTGATAATGGTATGATTGCTGTTGATGACGAAGATGTTGTGATTGTTTGTGGTGATGGTGTTGTGATTATTGATGGTGATGATGATGTTGTGATTGCTGATAATGAAGATGTTGTGTTCATTGATAATGAAGATGTTTTGATTGCTGCTGATGAAAATGTTTTGATTGCTGCTGATGAAAATGTTTTGATTGCTTGTAGTGATGGTGCTGTAATTGTTGATGGTGACGATGATGTTGTGATTGTCGATGATGAGGTTGTTGTGATTGTTGATGATGGTGATAATGTTATGATTGCTGTTGATGATGAAGATGTCGAGATTGTTGATGATGAAGATGTTGTGATGATTGATGATGCTGATGGAAATTTTGTGATTGGTGATAATGATTGTGATGTTCTGATTGACGATGCCGATGAAGAGGTCGGCACTGGTGATTGTGACAAAGACATTGTTATACAGGACGTTGATAATGATGGTGACAATGTTAGCAGTGATGATGCTGTTGTCCTGTGTGACAAAGAACATCTTGATCGTGATGATGGTTTGATTTGTTCTGATGATGGAGAAGACTTTTTCATCGTTGTTGTTGGCGATGGTGATGTTCGCAATAGCAGTGATGATGCCTCTTTCTCGGATGATGTGAGCGTGAACTTTACTGGAGTTAAACTCACAGGTATCGACGCGTTTTGTAAACTGCTAAAAATTTGCGAAGAAGAGACAGTGTTAAACTTTTCATCAGAGGCAGTGACGGAGTTTGAGACTGCGTCCGCATAACTTGTTGTCAAATCTACTCCTGTAGACTGTGAGGGCCGGATGGTCTGGCTATCGATTAATACGAAAATAGTCCACAAAACAATAACCGCTGAAAATTAAGACAGAGATGCAATCAACAACAGGTTGTGAAACTCAACGTTCTTGTTCTTATTATTCAGGTGACAAGAATGTGTCCTTGGAGGTAGTAAATAAGATCTTACCGTAATTCCTATTACGCACTTGTTTTTTATTTTTATATTTACTAATTGAGATCTGGAAATTGCCCTGCATCGCATTTCACAAATCTGATGATTAATGTGTGGATACTTTATCTCTCAGTGGGGCGCAAGATTTCAATTTCAAATTAACACTTTGCCTCCCATATTATCAAAATATGACCTTTTTAAAATTATTTTTTCAGAGTATTTTTGGCGATTTAAGGCGATTTTGGAGACAAAAATAATTTGAAAAAATAAATTTAAAAATATTTGGTAAATATATAGGGAAGAGAGCTTTTGGTCGCAATAATATCGTTGACGTATAGGAGAGGCCAGCGAGGTCTTTACTGCAAGTTGAATAAGCAAATAAACATTTAATAATTAATGAACATTATCAGAAATAAGCCAAGGAAGCATCGTAAGAGATATTAACAAGGAAGTACACTGTATATGTAAATTGTTACCTTCGCCACGCGAGCAAAAATTATTAAACAAGCTTCTTAGCACAATTTCTGTATTTCAGTTCATGGTGTTTAAAGGAGCTTAGTTATGACGTTTTGAGTTATTTTTGCCATGTGCCAAATTAATTAGCAAGTGGAAGCTGCTGTATAGTGAAACGCTACTCGCGCGAAAAGATTTTTTTTAAAAGAGGGGGCAATGGCTACGAGAACGTCGCTAAAACAAGACATCAAAAATGTATTTTAACATAAAATTGCGTAGAGTGGTGCTATTTTGTTAAGCGGTTTGATCAGACAAAGACACTTTCACTTTGGCCCAAATTTGTTGATTGATTTTCAAAGGAAATATAGTATCATACGAATTTGCTCGATCAAAGGCAGAAAGAACGATAAAATACTAATATTTTCGCGACCTCTCGCGTCAATTCAATGTAAGCAAAAAAGAATTGGAACCAAAAATCATTAACGTTTTCCTCCAAAAACAGAAACAGTGGGAAATTTGCTTTACTGCAAACTTTACTTTCCTCGTTCTTATTGTTAAAGTTCTTTTATGAATTTAAGGCGGGGGTAAACATGAATAGGTGTGAAATTTGAAGTGATATAAATAGAAAATTGTTAGGATTAAGATGTGTTGGAAACACTACCAGACAGTTGACCCCCGCAAAAGAGAGTCCCAGGTTGCTAGGGGACTGTTTGGTATCCGTCTTACTAATTCTTCACTTCAACTTGATTTCAATTTTCGAAATCCATCAAATCTTCAACATTTCATATTTTCCTCAACTTAACCTATCCTTTGAGAAAAAGTATCTCTTTCCCAAAATGCCCAAAAATTTACACAAAACCGCCAAACAGTGGTTAATGATGATAGTGTCGCTAGAAAAGTGAGCGAGATATTGGCAGAAAGGCCGTGTTCACGGCAGCCTTCACGTTTACCCCCGCCTTAATTGAATAAACTGAATTTCTTGTTGGTGTTATGTCAGATGTTCAAACATCTCTCCTAAAGAGAGTTAAAATGTCCAGAAGATATCAAGGGAACAACACTTACCATTCATTGCCAAATAAAGGGAATAAACTTCTTCTTTTTTCTAAAAATGGGAGCTTCCACCTCAGAATAGGTGGTAATGACGCTGCTTTCAAAGAAAATGATGAAAACACGTCTTACACAACTACGCACTTGGTAGAAAGTGTGTTATAATTATGATAATTAATGTTATGGATAGTGTCATACGTAAAGTGGTCAAATTTTGGCCGTTATCCAAATGCTTTTAGGAGATCCTTAGGTAATGTTATACCTTAACCTTAGCTACTTTATTTTAGTGTGTGAGGATGTTTTTTTTAACTCGTTTTCCGACTGAGTGGAATTGATATCGCGAACTGTTTAAGAAACGCCTGAATTGTCACTGAAAGCAATTAGCAAATTGTCTTCGTGGTTTTGACCTCCACGCATGTTTTCAAGATTTCTTCCTCTCATCCAAGTATAAAACATCAGACAACATCTTTTTGAACGTCAGCGCGCCATATTTGCATAACAAAACCATTAAATGCGGAACTTATTTTTTGGAACGAGTACTCTCTCTCCGGCGATTTTCTTGCACTTCAGGCGTAACTAGTGATATAAGAATAGTATTAAAGAGCTATTTCACGATATCTGAAGTCAATTTTTTCTGATGTACAAAATAAATTTCCACTTGACAGACTCTCATCCAAGGGTCGTCCAAGGATAAAACATCAGACAACATCCTTTTTGACGTTAACGCGTCATATTTACATAACAATACCGTTAAATATTGATCTTATTTTTTGGTATGAGCACTCGCAGTCAGGTGATATTTTCTTGCACTTCCTAACCATTTGTATAAAAACAGTATTAAAGAGCTATTTCACGATATTTGAAGTCATTTTTCTGATGTAAAAAATTACTTTCCACTTGATGAACTTCGATCAAGAGAAAATAATATAATATTTTTCCCAGGCAGAAAAACACTAAAGACGTATGTATAAACCGACAATAAACAAGGATGGCTACGATTGAGAAAGACGTGAACGACAAACTTAATTAAGCTGGCCTGCGATTCTCTTCAAGCTACTTTGAAACAAAAACGAAAACAAAACACGACAAACAAAAAACGGAGAGGAAGATAAAAAAAATATATTTCACTTCAACGGTTCAAAGTTTCGTTTTAAAAGTTTTCAACAAACGACTTAAGTAGTTTTCACATTTAAAAAGCTATCTGTTTGCCAAGAATACCGCAAACGTGTCCCCGATATTGCCTCTCTTTATTTCTAACTTTATTTTTATGTTAATGTCACTAGGTAATGGCGAAAAGGGCTGCTGCTGGGGACGAACGAGGGCCCGGGGGTCGAAAATAGAGTAGAGACCTAAGATAAGATAAGATAGGATAACTTAATTATACACGGTTTTTCCATCAGTTAATTAAGTTACCTAGCCTTACATAGGCAAAAACGAGCACCTAGCAGGTTTGAAATTGGAATAGGGCCCTCATCGTATCCAACAACACCACAGGAACATTACAGGCGCATATACTTTGGGGCGATTGACTTAATCGTCAACGTAATTGATAACGGTTTTACTCGTGCAAACTTCGACGAGTCTCTTTTAGTTAAGTGCCTTAATTGCCAAGATCATTCGACAGAGTTGCATTATCTTGGAAAAAAATTACGGAGACGATGCTAATGTTGGAACACTGAATGTTCAACTGGCAATCTTTAAGGTGTTGATGAAGGACGGAGTATTTACCTGTTTAGATGACATTTTAGCCAAGGTCAAGCAGTTTTCTGAAGCCGAAAAGCGTAGGATAAGTGAAATCATAACCATATGTAAACTTCTTCTTGTAAATCCAGCAACCAGTGCAGCATGCGAGAGATCCTTTTCTTCTGCTCGGAGACTGAAAACGTGACTACGCTCGACGATGACTTATAGATGTTGCCAATAGAGTTTGCAGCTCTCAATGACAATCGGAAAGCAACTTTGGCACCTTCAAAGAATCCGACTTTAAAATGTCCGGGCGACCCTCTACTGTTGCGTCTGTTGGGCTTCGCTTAGAAGTTAGTCCATTCATTTAAATATGGTCAAACGTGAGGGCCAGTTTGTTACTCGTTGTTTATGATTATTAAAAAATAACTTCACTATTGACAGTTTTAGGTCCATTTCTAGCCATTTCAGAAGACTTCAATTTCAAATTTTCCAGGCGGAGCACGCTCACGCGTCCGCATTAGCCACCACCTCCCTGTCGAAATTGCGCTCCGCAGGCCCTGTTCTAGCTGGTACAATCTCCACGGACTGCCTTGTTTTAAAGAAGCTTAGTCGTGCTATTTTGAGTTATTCTGGCCACTTCGTACAAAATTACTTTTAAATTGAGGAAATCTAAAATAAGATGCTCAAGCCATGACGTAGCTACTTTAACGGCGAACTGAGCTCTAGAATTATGATGGCTGATGGCAGCCATGATGCCACAACTCTCAAGATCGCAATATCTTTGATTAGACCGCCGGTGCAGTCGATTACCCGACTGAAGAGGTACCACACGTTGACAACATTCAAAATATGTCAAGAACCACAAAGAAACTTACACCCATTAACTTTAATTTTTGACGAAGATGACTCAGCTGGTACTTAATACAGCATACCGACAAGTAGGGTTATAAAAACTTCAGACTATGTCAAATGGTTAGGTGAGCTGTAACTTACTAAATAAAAGATTATTATACATTGCTTACAACAATTTCAGTAGGAGAATCGTTTGAGTTAAACACGATAAACGCATTTCTCATATTTAAATCACCTAAATTACAAATGTTACAGATTTAATGGATAGCCTACACATTGATATTGGGACAAGCTCGTACCCAGAGCCTTTTGAGATCCCTCCAAGATGTCCGCCATCTTGAAATGACCCTGAGGACGAGGTTGACCAAAAAATTGGTATCGTTGTGAAATTTTGAAGCAATTTTCGCCTGGTCGTGTTTAGTCCTTGCGTTTTTGGTTCGACACCTTTCTTCTTGGGGGTTGGGTGGGGAAGGAAGGGTAACTGCTCAAAAAAAGCAACTGAACTCTGTTCCATTATGGCTCTTAAGTAGAGTTCGCCTTTCCAAAGTAAACACCTACTGTGCCTCTATCTACTAACAAATTGAGATCAACTGCAATGTAAAATGCAATAAATAAGACAGATACAATGTCTTAATTTAGATCGTAAGATTGTGTTTCTGCGAGAGCAGCTAGACGAGCGCCCCTATGAAGGAAGTGCTTGTGAGTCCTTCCCACCCACCCAGTCCACACTCAGCTGGCTTCCTCTAGACGATTGGTTCGTTACACCTTGTGTGGCTTATAAACAGGTCGTACATGGTAAACACATGTTCAGCATTTGCCCTGCTGTACTGTCTTCATTTTTCTGTTGTCTTCTGTTGTTACGAACTCCGCCGTTTATGGGTGTTCCTTGTCCGTTTGTTATGCCGTCGCGCACCGTCATTGGTAATGTACCAACACGGCTTTTGTTCTTATTCCTACGTTTGACGAGAACAAGAAGCAGAAATACCAAACCAGTGACGAATACGCCTCCAAAGAAGCTCCCCACTGCAATGCCAACTGAGCTAATTGAGCCACTAGACCCGCCACACTGTCCTGTCGAGCGAAAACAAATGTTTTAGTTATTGATTTCCCCATGACTCCGTTTAATAGTGCTCCTTCTGGGATAGAGCTGTGTGAAATTAATAAATGGAGTAGTAAAGTAAAACTCTGTCGTCATGCTGTCTTGGTCATGGTACAGAGTGGTGTAACTCCTGTCGCCGAAACAATGCTGCCCAGTCAAACAATCAAACAAAGAAACAAACAAAAAAGCAATCAATCAATCAATCAATCAATCAATTAATCAATCAATCAATCAATCAATCAATCAATCAAGCAAACAAGCAAACAAGCAAGCAAACTGAGAAACAAACAGACAATCAAAAGAATTAAAACAAACAAACAACATTAAATGATCAGCCAGCAGGCTAATAATATTTTTCCCAGGCAGAAAAAACACTAAGGAAGTATGTATAAACCGACAATAAACAAGGAAGGCTACGATTGAGAAAGACGTGAACGACAAACTTAATTAAGCTGGCCTGCAATTCTCTTCAAGCTACTTTAAAACAAAAACGAAAACAAAACACGACAAACAAAAAACGGAGAGGAAGATAAAAAAATATATTTCACTTCAACGGTTCAAAGTTTCGTTTTAAAAGTTTTCAACAAACGACTTAAGTAGTTTTCACATTTAAAAAGCTATCTGTTTGCCAAGAATACCGCAAACGTGTCCCCGATATTGCCTCTCTTTATTTCTAACTTTATTTTTATGTTAATGTCACTAGGTAATGGCGAAAAGGGCTGCTGCTGGGGACGAACGAGGGCCCGGGGGTCGAAAATAGAGTAGAGACCTAAGATAAGATAAGATAGGATAACTTAATTATACACGGTTTTTCCATCAGTTAATTAAGTTACCTAGCCTTACATAGGCAAAAACGAGCACCTAGCAGGTTTGAAATTGGAATAGGGCCCTCATCGTATCCAACAACACCACAGGAACATTACAGGCGCATATACTTTGGGGCGATTGACCTAATCGTCAACGTAATTGATAACGGTTTTACTCAAGCCAGTTTCGACGAGTCTCTTTTAGTTAAGTGCCTAAATTGCCAAGATTATTCGACAAAGTTGCATTTTCTTGGAAAAAAAATTACGGAGACGATGCTAATGTTGGAACACTGAATGTTCAACTGGCAATCTTTAAGGTGTTGATGAAGGACGGAGTATTTACCTGTTTAGATGACATTTTAGCCAAGATCAAGCAGTTTTCTGAAGCCGAAAAGCGTAGGATAAGTGAAATCATAACCATATGTAAACTTCTTCTTGTAAATCAAGCAACCAGTGCAGCATGCGAGAGATCCTTTTCTTCTGCTCGGAGACTGAAAACGTGACTACGCTCGACGATGACTTATAGATGTTGCCAATAGAGTTTGCAGCTCTCAATGACAATCGGAAAGCAACTTTGGCACCTTCAAAGAATCCGACTTTAAAATGTCCGGGCGACCCTCTACTGTTGCGTCTGTTGGGCTTCGCTTAGAAGTTAGTCCATTCATTTAAATATGGTCAAACGTGAGGGCCAGTTTGTTACTCGTTGTTTATGATTATTAAAAAAATAACTTCACTATTGACAGTTTTAGGTCCATTTCTAGCCATTTCAGAAGACTTCAATTTCAAATTTTCCAGGCGGAGCACGCTCACGCGTCCGCATTAGCCACCACCTCCCTGTCGAAATTGCGCTCCGCAGGCCCTATTCTAGCTGGTACAATCTCCACGGACTGCCTTGTTTTAAAGAAGCTTAGTCGTGCTATTTTGAGTTATTCTGGCCACTTCGTACAAAATTACTTTTAAATTGAGGAAATCTAAAATAAGATGCTCAAGCCATGACGTAGCTACTTTAACGGCGAACTGAGCTCTACAATTATGATGGCTGATGGCAGCCATGATGTCACAACTCTCAAGATCGCAATATTTTCGATTAGACCGCCGGTGCAGTCGATTACCCGACTGAAGAGGTACCACACGTTGACAACATTCAAAATATGTCAAGAACCACAAAGAAACTTTCACTGATTAACTTTAATTTTTGACGAAGATGACTCAGCTGGTACTAAATACAGCATACCGACAAGTAGGGTTATAAAAACTTTTAGACTATGTCAAATGGTTAGGTGAGCTGTAACTCACTAAATAAAAGATTATTATACATTGCTTACAACAATTTCAGTAGGAGAATCGTTTGAGTTAAACACGATATACGCATTTCTCTCATTTAAATCACCTAAATTACAAATGTTACAGATTTAATGGATAGCCTACACATTGATATTGGGACAAGCTCGTACCCAGAGCCTTTTTGAGATCCCTCCAAGATGTCCGCCATCTTGCAATGACCCTGGGGACGAGGTTGACCAAAAAATGGTATCGTTGTGAAATTTTGAAGCAATTTTCGCCTGGTCGTGTTTAGTCCTTGCGTTTTTGGTTCGACACCTTTCTTCTTGGGGGTTGGGTGGGGAAGGAAAGGTAACTGCTCAAAAAAAGCAACTGAACTCTGTTCCACTATGGCTCTTAAGTAGAGTTCACCTGTAAACACCTACTGTGCCTCTATCTACTAACAAATTGAGATCAACTGCAATGTAAAATGCAATAAATAAGACAGATACAATGTCTTAATTTAGATCGTAAGATTGTGTTTCTGCGAGAGCAGCTAGACGAGCGCCCCTATGAAGGAAGTGCTTTTGAGTGCTTCCCACCCACCCAGTCCACACTCAGCTGGCTTTCTCTAGACGATTGGTTCGTCACCCTAAACGCTATTGAGGATCCTGTTCACAGGCTATATGGGTTAAGCTTACGCCATTGGTACAATTGTCGCGTCAGAAAAAGTTCGCGTGTGTAAATTGCACCAATGTCGTGTCGTAACTATGTGGAACCTACTAGCTGCAAGCAAACGTCGCAATTTTTACAAATGATATGAAATGCTTTGCTATAACGCACTTCACGCTACAAAAGAACTCGGGGATAAATGTATCTACACTACATGGTTCACAGCTCGCCTCCAACTTCTTAATTAACAGCAGTGGTCGATATATAACTTCTCCTCACTTGATTCATCGTCAAGAAGACAAATGATGAGAATAACGATTATCATCCACTACAGAACGTTGTCTTGATGTATGTCAGTAAAGATAAAAATATGTTTCCAGCTTGGAAGTGAAACAATTTAAAGCCATCGATCATTCGATCTGCTTGATCAAGATTTGACGTGATCTGCAGATTATTTGTTTGATTCTAAATTTGCTATACTCGAGCGGTTTACGAGCCTTGCACAATAACCTTTCGCTATCTCTCTTTTCCCTTTTTTGAATAACATGTTCTAACCAATGAGAGCCAACATACTGTTGTTTTGAATCAATCAGCTTGGCACCGGTTGCACGTTTTCCCGCGCTCAACACCGGTAGCATGTTTTCCCGCGCTTGGCACCGGTTACATTTATTCCCGCGCTTGACACCCGTTGCATGTTTTCCCGCGTTTGGCACTGGCTGCATGTTTCTGCTTCCAGTTCTGTCTGATTCGCGGCATTGATTGCGCTGTGAAAACCAAACCAATCACTTATCAGTTACACTACTAAGCCAATCTCAAACTATATAAAACCAAAACCAAAGTAATCGCCTGACAACTTTCCACACTTAGTTGAAAACCACTCAAACTTAGGGTTTAGTTCTAAGAACAATGATTACTAGAAACTGCCGCGAGGAGTTCGTTCTAGTCTGACATGTATCTTTTTCCTCCAAAAGAAGGAACAAGAGACACACAGGTGTGACAATCACGATTTCTATGAATTGTGTTCTCTAACTAATCTAAAATGAACTATTCTAGTCTAGAAACTACAGTTAAAATTCATTAAAGCCTCATGTGAAAGTCAAACTAGAGCGGAATTGATGTGAACTGATTTAGCGAAATGCAGAGGGAGAAAGTTTTCTCGTAAGATTCAAGTTAGCGAGTATTGTTGTTTTCGCTTTCTTAAAAAGTAACAAGTTAACCAAGGACATTTACCCATGACATTCAGCTAGTCTGTTAAAGGGAGGGTATCACTGTTCGGCGCATGTTCGTATTATTTATTCCCCTGTGCACGCTTTTTGGTACAGGCCCAGTTTTTCACTGTTTATGAACCAATCGTAAGAAAGTTACCTAATTTCGCATGCAAATAGCCGTAACATCATCAACCGTAGAATAAATTGTATGGGTTAACACGAAATTCAACCGTCGACAGGGCCGGTGAAATCCACTGAAATCTTCTAAGAATTTTGGTCATCCGTCATTCTGCCACGACTAACTATAGCATGTCATTACTGACACGTTTAAGGTAATTCCCTTGAAATTGATCTACTATCAAACTTTTTTTGAAACTTGGCGTAATGAACATTCATGATATGAACATTTCAAAAATGCAATAAAAAAGTGGGGTCACCGTGCCTGTTTACGCGTCAGCAGGCTCTCAAAATGGGGTATTTTTACTGGTTGCGCGTTAAAAGTTCGAATTACCTTCATACAGAATTAAATCTTGGTTACTTGAAAGGCACAAAGTTTTGTCTTGAAAGTGAAGCTTCATTTATTGACATAAGCTATATTGCTTCATTTAAGCCGGTTTTGATTGCCTGGTTTCGGGAATAATGCACTTTTTCGGACAGTTCCGTGGTTAACTTGAAGTCCTCGCATTGGCCAAAATACACCCATTTGGGAACTGTTTTCCAAAAAAAATCATGTTCTACTATCAAACTTTTTTTCCGCTTAAAATATGTTCTTCATTAGACGGTTCTTAGCAAATACCTGAAAAAAAAATCGGGGGTCACCGTGCTCGTTTAAGAGAAAAGGAGAGTTTATTCCGTTATCGAGCTTAGTTTGAGGGAAATCTCTTACGTTTTGCGTGTGCACGCGCTCATGTGCGCGCGCTGATGACGCGAAAATCGTGCGCAGTAGGGATGCGCAATGCAATACTAAGGAATTACCTTAAGCGATAACATTGATAAGAAGCGAACAAAAGTGTTTTGATTTAGCGACATGCGCGGAACCGTGAAACCCTCCCTTTAAGAGATCCAGAGTTGTTTGTGACAGTTATGAGTTAACACTTCTTCAGGGCCAAAACATGGAGGCAGCTAAGATTTGAAGGGAAACAGACAACACAGTAGCAGACACCATGGCTCCAGTTGCTGCAAAGAAAACACAAACTGTAGTCAGAGAACCAGTGGAGATTTTCCGAGAAAAAAAGCTTTTTTCCTGGTTAATTTTTCTTATTCGCAAAAAAGGTAAATTTTAACTTGAATGCGAGGCAATTTTAGGCAGGAATGCAAAATTGCCCGAAATTTATTCACATTTAATTCACATTTAAGTTGGATTATATTACTATGATGCATATTGAGCGTTTTCACATGACGTCCGGCAGCCATATTGGTGTTCCAAAACAATGAAACGACGGCCATGTTGGTGTACCAAATAAATCCTTTGGGAGTTGAACTCTTTTCTTATGTAGACACTTCCTTTTGTTCAAATAAATTTGCATGGCTGCTGGTCACGTGACCGAAAACGCTCTATAAGAAAAACAAAGGTTCAAAAGAAAAGAAATTTATTCGACCGCAAGGGTGACTGGGTGAATCATATGCCAATTGTACAAAGTATAATCAGAGTACATTTTTTGGCTTCACAGCGCATACTTCAAAACTCCTAACTGCATATAATAGAAAATTAGAAAATAATACTGCAAGAGTGCAGGGCAAAAACAATTATTTGATCTCTTACAGTATTTCTGAAATTTGGATTTCTCCCAAGATTTCCTCTAAAACACTTCACTTGCCAATCAAGGTAGCTGAAGGACAGAACCTACTAACCCGGCAACCAACCCACTAGCCCGAGGATATCTCGAGAATACGACTTTTATTTCATGCTGATAAGCCAACCAAGGCGGGGTAGTCACAGTATGCACGACGGTGGAAGGGGGGGGGGGGGGGGTTTGACACACTTTTTTGGGGTGGAAAATTTACTCTCTGTAGTTTTTTGGGTCAAGAGAGATGTCACGTATTTTTTAGGTTTAAACATCTCTGAGCAAAATGTTTGTTGCGGTCATGCATAAGAAGAGTCTGTTTGAATAAAACAGTATTGAGGTATTAAAGCCTTGTATTTTTTTGGGTAGGAATTTTGATGCCAGGTATTTTTTTGGGTGTAAAATTTCAGGCCCTTGTATTTTTGGGGGTTCACAATAAACGTGCAGGTGGTCGAACAAAAACAGAAAGTAAAGATAATTACTGGTTGGTGCCTTGGCTGTTGTCGTTACTGTTGTCGTTGGTTTGGCTATCGTTGGAGAAGGGGGATCAGTGCTCTCGGAATACTGTGCTTCAAAACCCCGATCAAGTGAAAAGCCTGCATGGAACTTTACAAACATCTGGTTTCCACTTGAAACCTTCTCTTCCACGGTAGTGTTATGACAGAAACGTGCCAACAAAGGAGAGCTTGCTGAAGGTCCATCATAAACGTCCACATAAGTACAAAGGTCTGAACTGCATTCACTCAAACATGAACCAAGGGCGAAATCAGTGAATGCAAACTTAACACGTTTACCAGCTGGAACAGTAATACTCCAGGTGCAAAACTTGGATGGAAGATATTTGTCTATGGGGTAGTTTGGGCTGCTCAATTTTCCGTTACCAGTGAGAGGAATTGCTGCATTTGGACAAACTGGAAAAGTAAACACAAAGCTAGAGAATCAAGAAATGCAAAAAATTAAATGACTAATAGATGCCTTCCACACCTCTCTAAAACAATTACTGACTGAGGTTGTTTAGTGTGACTTAATTCCACAGGGAGACATAATAATATAATGATAACGATAATAATAATAATAATAATAATAATAATAATAATAATAATAATAATAATAATAATTAGAACGAATAATTTTAATCGTGCTAGTGACAGGAACACCTGTAACATTAAAAATATGAATAAGACATTTTTCGACATTTTCAATAACCTTGTTGTCTGTCAGTAAATACAATAAGAATATTAATAATAATAATAATAATAATAATAAATAATAATAATAATAATAATATATAGCTCACAACTTTATTCACAATTAAAAAAAAATGACTTACATAAAAGAAATAGAGATAATATTGATATTAAAAATTCAAAATTCTATAAAATTACGAATTCCATGATGCAGAGATGTTTAAATCATACAAACAAATTATACTAATGACGGCTAATAATAATAATAATAATAATAATAATAATAATAAAACTATAAAACTATTACTAATTTATTAAAAAAAAGTTCATTTTACTAAAAAAAAAGGGATAAATAAAAGGAGTAAATGATCTCCCAGTTCCATCTAAAATCTATTTACTAATCTATAGAGCTCCTTCTGCGGCAGCAATATCAAAGTCATGACTGTTGATATCGAGTGGGGGTCGTCGCTTGACTCGCGTACCTCTTAAGACAAACCAGAGCTGATCGAAGGAGTGCAAAAGATGTCTTTGCCCTAATCCATGATAATAATAATAATAATAATAATAATAATAATAATAATAATAATAATAATAATAATAATAATAATAATAATAATAATAATAATAATAATAATAGAGCGGTTTTCATTTGAGTGTCGAATAGTAATTGGTTTTGCACTTACTACGCCACCCGATTGGTTTAAAAAACTCGCGCGATTTTTTTTATCCAATCAGAAGTAAAACCAAAACCAATCTTGACTCACGCGCATGCATTTTCCCGCGCTTTGCGTCAGCTACATGTAATTACTTCGAGATTTGATTGGTTCACTGTCTTGTTTATGTCCTTTGTGATTGGCTAGAGCGATTACTTTGGTTTTGGATTTACGACACTCAATTGAAAAGCGCTCTAATAATAATAATAATAATAATAATAATAATAATAATAATAATAATAATAATACTAACAATAATATTAATAATAAAATACATATTTTGAGAGGAGGCCACCATCAGTAAGAGTGGTTTTCGCGAGGGTTCTCTATAAAATTAAAATACAAAAGTTAAAATAACAAAGTCCATAAATGAAGTATTAAAAATACCTAGCAAAAGTTAAGAACTGAATTAAAAATGTACACATGAAGCTTACAAAGAAGAATTTCCTAAAAACCTTTTCAAATTTCTTTTAAAAATAATGTCCGGCATCTCTTAAGTGCAATAGGTACATGTAGGGTAGCCCAATCGTTAAAAGCTCTAAAATATGTAGCCTGTCTTCCCCATTCTGTTCATGGCTTTGGAAGTCTAGGTAATAAACCATTCCTAGTATCACGATTCTAAAAACTAGATAAGAAATGGTAAGACTTTAGGCAATAATAACACTGTTATGTCATACCAAATTTACTTTAAAGTGTATATGACAGATAGTTTTTTTTTGCTTGATGGAATCTATATGAAATTGTGATTTGGAAATCCAAAAAAAGGGATATTGTTTTTTAATCATCACATTTTAGTCATCTAAAAATGGAAAATTTCCCTCCCAGTTGGGTCAGAAACCGTGACAGGTTAGGATGTGGGACTATATGTAGTCAGGCTGCGACGTCAAACTAAGAATGTAGGTTGACACATCTTTTGGAATTACCCTTGATTGCATTATTCCTAGTAAAATATTTATTTGGTTCAAAAAATATGTCAATGTACATTCTTGTTTTGATGTCGTAGCCCAAGTAGTCCTTGGTCCTTACCCCACACAGTTTCTGACCCAACTTGAAGTGAAATTTCATGTTTTCAGATGACTAAAATGTGGCGAAAAAAACAATGATATTCTATTTTTAATTTTCATACCACAATTTCATGTACATTCCATCAAGCAAATAAAAACAAAAATATTGGTCACGTATATTTTAAACGATTTAACATTTTGACGTTTGATAATTTGCCACCCCTCCCCTACTGAACATCAACTGAGGAGGCCACCTTTCTATGAGAACAAATCATGCAAACCGCACACCTTCAAAAAATACAGATAATGTATCTTACTTCAAAAGACTACACTACTCACCAAACACTGACTGAGTTATTCCCACCTCTCCCCAGAAAGAAACACTTACCAGGAGGTGTGAAGTTCAACTGAGTATAAGTTGCTTGGAATCCCACACTCTGCATCTCATTAAAACCATCGGAGAAAAACTTCAGTGTCAAGGTGTCAAGAGTTGAGTAATATGTTAACATTTCTGTGGGTTTACCACACTTTTTCCCACTTGCAGTTCCATCCTTGAAGTAGCCATTTTGGATTTCGAGATAGTCACACACGCATCTGTTAATATCGCACACAAAGATGTCCATGCTGTCAATTTCTAGCTTGAGGCGGTTTCCATTGCTGGCTGTGATTTGCCAGGTGCAGTCCTGGTTGTTTGGATATCTTCTGGGGTAGAAAGGACTGGTGATAACGCCAGATGTTTCATTCAACTGGGCAGGCGTGGGACACACTGAGAAGAACAAAATCCAAAAATGTAATCCAAACTGACTCATTTGTTACATGAGTGATGCAGGGTTAAAAAAATATGAATTCCGACTTGCCCTTAACTTTGGTTTTCCCTGGGCAAATCTTTGGTTGTTCTTAATGATCTAGTAGGCAGAGGACTTGCCTGATCCCATTCCCATCGGGCAAATGGGAATGAAAAGTTTCTTGCCCAGAAGGAAAATTTACTTGTCCCTGAATACTGGACAGCACTTTATTTGAGCCCTGTGACGATGAAATGAATTAAATATTGGGTGAAAGTTTTTTACCCCAAGGTCTCAGACAAAAATGCCAGCATTGGTGTGTTTACATACCGTCCTGAAGAGAGATTGCCTCGTAGGTTAAATTGAACCCAGAGAATGCATTGTTGAGTGTCACCAAGCTCACTTGGACGAAATTTCCAACAGAGTACACTGGATTAGGAATTTCTTGACCACAAAGCTTGAATTCTTGTGCTCCATCATCTGATGCAACATTAGTTATAAGCAGACGGGCCCCTCCAAGAGAGCCTGTACAGTCAGTTTTCTCATCTGGTTCCAATGTGAAGTTGTGGAAAGTTAGTCTGATAATTTGCCCAACAGGAACTGTGATATTCCAGGCACAATTCGGGATTTTAGGAAAATCATTGGGAAAATTTGTACTAGTAAGGAATCCACTGGATCCAACAAGGGCATCTCCACATGCTACAAACAAAATACACATAAAAAAGACTGAGGATTATTAGAACTACTACTGGAATAAATACTTCTTATACCGGTAAGTGCAATAAGATCAATTTCTTGTCAAGTAGCGACTACGAACAGGCGCTGATCCATACTGATTTTCACCATTTCACAGAAATCAATCAGATTTTTCAGAATGACTTAGAAATCCGGCAAAGGGAAAAAAATTCCTGCGGAGCGCGATGAATGTTTGACAGGTCTTGCATCACATTATAGAGGTAAAGACAACACAAGAGTAAACCTCACTGTGAAATGAACAAAAAGGGTAAATGTAAAATCAAAGTATTCTAACTTATAACATAGCATGCATGCTGGTCCTACCTTATTCATATTGAGACTTCAAAGTAACAATCTCTATTTATGCACAGCCGCGCGTAAATAACATGATGTGTGCAGTAGCTGCAAAATTTTGGTCGAGTTTAGTTGTGAGTTCCTTTGCTTGAATTTTGGCAATGTAAAACATCATTCTGAACCAATCTAAACCCCACTTCAGGCCTTCGAGTTTTGTCAATGTTAACTTCAAGATGTAAACTAAACTTGATTTAGACTCTTTTTGTCTACATTTTCATTGAGTATTTGACTTTGTTTGCCTACAAAATTGCCATTAATTTGAAGAAGCAGATTTTACAGATGAAGCGTTTTCGTATATAACTGTTGCTTGACTGTTTGTGGTGTGTTTTTAACTAGGCAATAGGATTCTTTATTTTCCGTTACCGCTAATTGGGAAAACTTTGTAGTTCTTTCATTAGTTTTTTTTGTTCATTTCGTTTATATTAATCAAATGTAACTTATTAACTTTACTGTTTTTTTTATTTAAGTAAAACTATTTTTGAGGAAAAATGTACTAAAAACATGCAAAATAGCTATGGAAGTTGTGGGCCACCATACTCTAGATATAACTATTGTTTATTGTTTCATTCAGAAATAATAACAAGTTCGCTTACTGTGTTTGGAACTTGAGATTTTAAGCGCCAATTCAACGTACATTCAAAATTGTCTTACAGAAACAGCAGGATAATTTTCTGTGGTTTTGTCTTACAAAAGCAGCCAGCACTTGAAACACAAGTAGCCAGCAAAAACACCAACTGCTTGCACTTCTGCAGAACACTGACCAAGCCAAACCTATCTTCTTTCTGTGTGTGTACATTTTGACTTGTCGAGTGATGCAAGAAGGGCTATATTATTTGAGATTCCAAGTTTTGGTGTGTGCTTACTTAGGCAATCATATAGTAACAATAAATTTAAAATAAAGAAATATTAGCAAATAGCCCAAAGCAAACATGCACGCTGATTGGTTTAAAACCGTGTTTCTATAACTCCATAGAAACACAGAACTAGCACGAGCTGTTGACGTAATGATGGCGGGACCAAAGAGAATTTACATTTTGATGATCGAAGTAAACAAGTTGTCTTTCTTTTCCTTCATCGCGGTTTTTCTAAAAGAAATAGAAAACATGTTTTCCGTGTTCCTATCGAGTTATAGAAACACTCGTGAAAGTTTGGGAGAACTCGAAAAAGCTGTGGAAACAGCATTTCTCATTCTCCCAAACTTTCACTCGTGTTTCTATAACTCGATAGAAACACGGCACATGTTTTCTATTTCTTATACACCGAATGCAAATATGGCGGTCCACTCGGTCGCCGCCCGGGACGAGTTGTATGAAAGCGAGGCTAGTGAGGCCTCTGTATTTTGTTCTGTTAATGCTTCCCCAGAAAAGTCTTGCATCGTTGTCAATATCTGGTCTTTTTTATTTCGCTATGCCTACGAGCTGTTGTGTTTCTGAATGCCACCAGAAGAGAGCGATAATATTACATCGTTCCCCTGTAAGGGAAAATAGTGGATCCATGTGATTCGTTGAGACGAAGGAAGTGAGTTCACGATTACCGCGGGAACGGAAGTTTGTTGGTTACATTTCAGGTAAGAAGATCCTAGAAAATCGTTTAAATGACGAGCTTATGTGGTGTCTAGTGGTGTTCCACACGTACCTTTCCCAACGTAAAGAAAAGCTCATCTTGAAATACATCCTCTCTCTCAAAAGAAGAAGTCGTTTACGTCCGTGTCCACTCGCACGGAATTGCACAAGACAAATATTACAGTGGAATCACCAAGCGAATGAACTTCAACTGCCCTATTCGTTGAAACCAGTGAAAGCAAATGTCAACGACTTGTAGCTAAATGGGATCTGTTACATATTTGCTTAGATCTTCCAGCCTGAAATATAGCGAACAAACTTTTTCAGTTCCCTCGGCGATCGTGAACTCCTTTCCTCCGTCTGTTTTCCTCTCAGAGGTGAACGGGCAAACTAAAAGAAAACACTTTCTCTTCTGTGGAAGATTTCACTCCCTTCTTGTGGCATTCAGAAACACAAAACTCGCAGCCAGGGCGAAATGAAACAGACCAGATCGACGACGAAGCAAGACTTTTCTGGGGAAGCATTGCAAAAGCAAAACACAGAGGCCTCACTAGCCTCGCTTTCATACAACTCGTCCCGGGCGGCGACCGAGTGGTCCGCCATATTTGCATTCGGTGTATATAATAATCTTTATTGAGGAAACTTTTTCAACAAATAGGGAGCTTAAGCAAGCGAGTTTTTGAGACAAGAATGGCAACTGGAAGAAAGGATTTTGCATGTTAGGACCATATTGCCTCCCTGATTTTTATACTACTCATGTCTAATGAAGAAAAGATACTTAGCAATGTGAATATGGTTGTGTGAGGACAAGTTAAAAGTGAAAATAGCTCACTTCCGGTTACCGTCCAAGTCTCAAAAATATGCGTGCTTCAGTTCCCTAATGTGGTTTTCAAGAAGGACTTCAAAGATCAAAACTAAAATATATAAACAGAATTAAAAGAATTTAAATTTGACGGTTAATGGTAAAAAAAGATACTTACGATTAGGTGCAACATGACCAACTAAAAAAACAACTGCAAGGAAAAAAAAAAAATCATAATTATTATAACAAAATTGTTGTAAATTATGATTGTGTAGATATAGTTATAACAAAACATATACATTTTGTATACTGTTCAAGTTAGCGTTGAAACAAATCACATGACTATCTCTGCTTTTAATTATAGTATCACTCAAAACCAAAACATTAACCATTGCACTGCCTTTGTTTAGCTGTTGTATTTTATTGGGTCTTTTGTTTTGGTTCTTGTATACCTATACATGAGGACAGAACCCTTTCGACACTCAATTTGAAAACCCTCTAATGAATATCAATGAATGGGAATAAACATAGCTGCATCCATTGTACGTGCTGTTATATGCTGACATTTTAAAAATGTTAATTATTGTTTTGTTATGTAAATAAAAAGAGATCACAACATAACACGGATGGCTGAAAAGCTGCCTTAATAGCTGAATAGTGCATTACGCTGCATTACACTAGATGAGAAAAAAAATGTGAATTGCAGCTGGTTCAACTTTTAATCTTTATGTCAGAATGTTTGCGAAACATAAATGCATTTCAGTGATCAAAAAATACCTCAACCGATACCTGTTTATTGCACAATACAACCTAGCTGTCACAGTTATTGTGTTCTCGAAGAGAGAACGCATTCTAATTTTGTCTGCAGCCGGGAAAATTCGAGATTTTTGGAGAAGACTGCAAATTGGCCGCCCCTCTAGGTTTTTCCAGGGGCTTTGGGCTTCGTTCTTTGTGTCCACATGTGGGCTACGTCATTCTTGTTCTCTTTTGTGGCTTCTTTCGTTGTCTTCGACGTTTTGGGGTCAAAATTGAATCGATGGAAGATTACTCTGAAGCCAAGATCTATAAGAGTAAGCCAGAACTAAGGAACAGCAATGTAAAATGCTGACTATTTTTATTCATCAGCGGAAATATTCAAATCAGTTGCCAGTCGCATGGAGTTTGTTTCGATAAACCACGCGAGTGCAAAATGTTAGCTGATATTTGTGCTTCCAGCTTAGAATACTAGATGTAACATCGGTTTACTTTTAAAAATTAGCCTTTTTGCTTAAACATTGTCAGTAAGAGTGAAAATTAGATATTACGCGTGAATTTTGCAGACAAATGTTCTAGTTTACCGAAACTGGAGCCGTCACGCAATGTGCCATCAAAGGTCATCAAATCGTAGTTTAAAGATGGGACCTCAACTTGCTAACAATAAAGCAAGGAAATAATCCACAGAGAAAAGTGGACATTGACATTATGTTATATTTGTCTAAAATGTCAGCTGTTCACACACATAATGATTTCAGAAATAGAAAGCTATTTGAGTTATATCACAGGCGTGGAACGCACTCCTAATCTTCTTGGTACATGTAGCTACTTTATACGTAGCTTCCATCTACTCAAATCTACTGTAACAGGGTTACATGTAACAGAGTATTAGCGTATACAATAAAACAAGTTGAATGAATGTCAAAACGATACATGAAGTAATACCTAATACCGCCTTCGAGGCCAACTTCGATTTGAAAGCATTTCTAAAATAGGAGATGAAAACACTGATCGAATTAACTATTTGCCTTTGGAAACAGATTTTAAGAAATCGGTATTAATCCCAGCCAAATTCTAACCAAAACTACACCCCGCTTCAGGTTCTGCTTGAAAGCATAATATAAGCATAATTATAAAGCCTTCATCGATAGAAGTTCCCGTATACTCACGTAGCAACTGTAACACCCAAACGACAACCATTTTGCAATCTTGCTGGCAAACACACTGTATTTTACTCAGATTGTAGCGCACTCGGAATTATTTTCCAATAGACCAAACAGCTTGTTCCACTATTTGCTTTAAACAAGAAGCTATCAATATAATATATTCTGACGAAAGGACAAAACTAGAAAGTGACTCACAATATACAAGAGGTATACTCACAATGACACGAATGATCAAGCTGATCCAAGCTGAATACATTATCAGCTGAGCTGCCGCCCCCTCAACTAAGGAAGAACTCGACACTGGCCTGGACTCTAAGACATGCGGACGGATGGAATAGCTAGGGAATGGACAGTACAAGACCTAACGGATTTTAACGAGGAAAAGTGAAAAAATACGCTTTGTTATGGTTCGCGTTTACTCCAGTTTTTTTTTCAGTTTTTTTTTTATTATTGCACACTATTTACAGAAAAAAATAAAAAAAACACGATTTACAACAATATAGGACGAATAAATACAAATAGAAATTAACTAGACGATACAATATGTAATTGTGCACAGTGACCAAAGTAGCCAAGGGGCTTTCGAGTTGGCCACTGTCATGTAGATTTAAGTTGGCGATGGCCGCATGTTACGTTACGTTAAAAGACGATATTACAATCATAAGAGAAGGAAAGACATATATACATGTAAGCTCAAATAAAAGGAAAACGATGTCCTGATATCGTACAACATTATTTTACATAGCTAGCAGTTAAACTATGGTCAGTTTTGAGTAGTCAATAAGAATTTTTTATATTGCTTTTTGAAGAGCAAGTATGGAAAACATTTAAGCTCTGACGGGACAGATTCCCAGATTTTTACCGCGGAGAATTTAAATGTAGATACCCCATAATTGGTGCGTACTGATGGCTTAAAGAAATTTTGATTTGCAGCATATCTGGTGTTATATGGGTGAATCTCTGATGAAGGTGTAAGAATATTTAGTAATACAGCTGGGGTGTTACTTTTATCGTTTTTAAATTTATGTGTAAAAAGTGATACTTTTAGTCTATAAATATTTTCAAATTTCAAAATTTCAAGAAGATTATAATACGGGTTGACATGTTCTCTGCCATGGGCAAAGAACATGCTTCGTATACATTTATTCTGCTTAGTGCAGATTTTATTTAATCTAGTTTTATAAGCAGCACTCCTCCCATGGTCTCTGGCCAGTAGATTCTTAAGATTCTGCGTAAGCACTGGTTGATGAAGCTCTGGATCTTCTTCATAAATGCATCTGTCACGTTTCCCGCAGGTGTAATTTGCCGAACGCCGAACGCCGAATGCACTGTTTGCTTGCAGTTAGTTTCACTCTTGTTTGCTTGCGGTTAGCTTTTATTTGTTAAGGACGGTACATATGGCCCTGGCCAACAAATAAAAGCTAACCACAAGCAAACAAGAGTGAAACTAACTGCAAGCAAACAGTGCATTCGGCGTTCGGCGTTCGGCGTTCGGCGTTCGGCATTCGGCGTTCGGCAAATTACCCCTGCCGCCACGTTTCTGCTCCATAGAACACCGTAATTTGGTGGATGTACCAATTTCCCTAGAGTTCCAGACCTTTTTCAGCGCACTGAAGTGCTGATCGTGTCTTGTCAATCCAGGTTGTCACATCTGCGTGTTTGTCCACAACACCACCCAAATACGTAAAAGACTCAACTTCTTCCAGCTCCTCCCCTTCATGTGTGACTGGCTCATCGGTGCCTGCATTGATCCTCAGGATCCTTGTCTCCTCTTTTTTGAGTTCCAGTCCTACTGGCAGTAAGGCATGATGCAGGCCAGATCTGTATCTGCCGATGGTTGTGCGACAATAGATTAGCAATGTACAGGTCGTCCAAGTGCGACCACAAGGTCCACTGGATCCCATTTCTTTTCTGGTTGGCGACAGATCTCATGATCCAGTCTACAGCCAAGAGGAACAGAAAGGGTAACAGCAGCTATCCCTGCGTCACCCCAGTCCTCACCTCAAACTTTTCTATCAACTACCCTTGATAAACCACTTTGTAAGACAATCCTTCTTAAGACTGAGTTCCGAATCAGGTTGAGGAACTTCATGGGTACGCCATAATGTCAAATGCCTTCTCAAAGTGATGAAAAGTGACATACATGTAAAGGGGGAGTTCCATTAAATTGACAGTTCCACAATGATTCGCAGCGCCGTGATCCGGGAGGCACGGCCTTTTATGGGGCTATATAGGTGTGTACGACCCCAAAGGTTATGGTTTTAAGCTGTTTTGGTCATAATAGACCTCTTTAGCTTGGGTGGTTTGTTGCCCCATTTCAGACCATGTGATGATACTCTTGGGAATTCTCGCTTTCAAATTGTCCCGTGTATATGAATGAATAATTTTAAGGCGGATAAAAGAACAATTCTCAAGAGAATATCACGTGTTCTGAAATGGGAAAACAAACCATCCAAGCTAAAGAGGTCTATTAGGGTATCGATTTTGGTCATACTAGGGTTTGGTTTTTTAACTTAAGTCTTGAATTGGGTATGTTGTTTTTTAGAAGAAGTTACTTTTTTATCATTATCGATAAGACTATCAACAAAAAAACCCTTCACAATGCCACCACTGACCAGATGCCAGTGCCTATTTGCAGCTCTGTTTTAAATCTTGAGCAAGTGAGAGCTAGCAATAATGGCTCTGAAATGTTGGGTAATCCACACCGTAGAATTCAGAAAATGACTAATTAAAATTCGTAATTTTCTTTGTCAATCTCTTGTAATAAACCGTTGCGAAAACATACTTTATCATTGGAGCAAACGCCTATTTTTACAACTTGCCATTTACAATCGCAGATTGTAATTGAGACTATTTATGATCATCATCAATCACCATTGTAGTTGCTTGGATGCAAGAATGTGAATCTTTTTAATTTGCTTGGCTACACTAAAATTTTCTGAATTTTATGGTATGATGTGGAGATAATTTACCAGACAGCATGAGCCATTGCTATTTTATGTGAGGTCTCGTGCACTAGTTGAGTAGTAGTAAATTTGTGCGCCCAAGCGTATGCCACTTTTTCAATGGAAAGCCTGCTACCAATAAACCATGAGTTCTTTCTTCTCGAACACTGCCATTCGGACGTACCTATCTCGCGATGAAGCTCGTCGTGTCCACGTCGATGTATTGCTAGTTTTCCCGTGGACACATAATTGACGACGCGAGCAGCTTGTGTTCCTTACACCACTGTATGCACTGGTCGTGATCCGCCAAAATCTTGCACAGTTTATAAACGTTTACAGAACACATCATTAGATTCGCGACAACAAATTCTGACAAGAGAAAGTAGACTGGAAGAAAGAAAGAAATCATCGATCCCTTTTATTCACCAGCAAAGAAATGATCAAGACATGCGATGCATATTTTCGTGCAGTAAGAAATACCAAGGCGGTGCCAAAATACATTTCCATGATTTTTTTGCTCTGATAATGAATAACGAAGGATAAAGTTAATATATCGATGGGGAATTGACCAATTTCGATATATTAAAATTCAGCCAATACACAATAGAATAACACAATAGAATAAACCCCACAAACTCTGTAGTTATTCCCCAGAGCCTCGTACTGGGGTCTATTGTTTTATTCTGAATTTTAATATATCGAAATTGGTCTATTTTCATCTGAACTTCGTAGTGTAGTGCTATAGAAGGTGGACTAAGGAAAAGGTAAAGGTTCGAAATTTCTTTCGACATATTCCTTGCACAATCGTCTCTTGGAACGTTCCTGATATATTGCGTACGTAATTTCTACAATCGTAGTTACGCTTAGTGGGTATAGTTTGTTAAAATTTAACTGGAAAATAGCAAAAACCACAAGCAATTACCATGAACAATCACATGCTCTTTCTGATCCAAGAAAAACAAATCTTCTTTTTTCTTTAAGGTTATTTATTGCAACCAGGAGGTCTGCTTTTAGGCTTTTTTTTAATGAATGCAATTTTATTTACAGAACAAAAACACTTACACTACTAACAATACTAATATTATACTTACATTTACATTTAAATTACACTACTTATACTTACACTACAGGCAATACTTACAAAGCATATAATACAATACTTAATTAATTTACAGTTGGCTTACTTACAATTTTTTCATTAGATTTTACAATGCACTGATTAAAGACCTGACCTTAAAGACCTTTTAGGCTTGGCTAAATAAATAATTGTGGCTCTCCGCTTTTAAGCTTGGCTAAATCTATATATTAGTTCAAAGACCAATGATTACTAGTATCTGCTGCGAGCAGTTCGTGGTTTAAGCTCAACTAAAATTTATATTTACATCCTCTCGTCAAGTCTCTTTTTCCTCCAAAAGAAGGAACAAGAGACTAACAGGTGTGACAATCACGATTTCTGTGAATTATGTTCTCTAACTAATCTAAATTGAACTATTTTAGTCTAAAAAGTTACAGTTAAAATTCATCCAAGCCTCATTCTAGAGCAGAATTGATGTAAATTTAGCGAAATGCAGAGGGAGAAAGTTTTCTCGTAAGATTCAAGTTAGCGAGTATTGTTGGTTGTCGCTTTCTTAAAAAGTAACAAGTTAACCAAGGACATTTACCCATGACATTCAGCTAGTCTGTTAAAGGGAGGGAATCACTGTTCGGCGCTTGTTCGTATTATTTATTAGCCTGTGCACGCTTTTTGGTACACGCCCAGTTTTTCACTGTTTATGAACCAATCGTAAGAAAGTTACCTAATTCCGCATGCAAATAGCCGTAACATCATCAACCGTAGAATAAATTGTATGGGTTAACACGAAATTCAACGGTCGACAAAAGTGTTTTGATTTAGCGACATGCGCGGAACCGTGAAACCCTCCCGGGATGCCCAGGGGGCAGATGAGAAATAATTAAAAAGAATACTGTGGCGTGATAACTTTTAACAATAATTTTTCGATAACCATAGGAACAACTGCCAAATATCGTGACGGAAAGATGTAACGCTTGTAATATTTGTTATGGAATATGAGAGACAAGCAGTAAAAATTTATCCTGAAAGCTGTGTATACGATAAATTTTCCAGCGATTGCCCCCTCGGCAGCCCATAATTTCTCAGTCAAAACAATAGAATTCAAGATGGCCGCCGTATCGGTAAAAAGGTCTATTCAGCACGTGCACGAGGATTTCAAAACAACAAACATGCCGTCAATAGAGCGATCATTTTACTTACTCAACACCCGCACTATCTGTGCTATTTTTCTCTATAATTGAACGCAGTGTATTGATGACTTTAGTCTTTTATTACAAAGGTATGTTGGAAAAGGTAACGATGCAAAAAACCCAGCAATTTCAGCTTTTGTTTGTTCCCGAAAGAACCCAGTTAAATGCAACGCATGCGCAGTAGCTCGAAAAATTGAGACCGATTGCTTTGGCATAAACTTGCCGATTTCTAACGATCCAGTCGTTAGAATTTCAAGAAATTTGGCAAAATAATAGTTCAGAACCCACTTGAATGATCTATCGCGAAAAATCTGAATTTTGACATAGGGAATTTTTAGTAATACAGAAAACGATTTAAGGCGAATTACGAAAAACGCCTATGTCAAAATTTTATTAGAATAGTGTTGACTGATGAGATTCAATGCCAATTCGTAGTGGGCAAGCGATGAAAAAAAATCTAACGACTGGATTTTTATTAAATAAACAAAAACCATTTTTTAAGCCTTGTTTTTAACCAGCTCCGTTACCATGGCAACAGCACACACCCTTGCCAAAATGCGAGAATAAATACTTCTGAGGTTAACCTTGATTCTTGCAGAAAATGGGCGCCAAAGCATAAATGGTTTAAAAGTAACGGTGAATTAGGCATAGGCACTTGAAAACTGTGTTCGGCCACCTTAAGAGATCCAGCAGAGTTGTTTGTGACAGTTATGAGTTAAGACTTCTTCAGGGCCAAAACATGGAGGCAGCAAAGATTGGAAGGGAAACAGACAACACAGAAGCAGACACCATGGCTCCAGTTGCTGCAAAGAAAACACAAACAGAGAACCAGTGAACATTTCTGAAAAAAAAGCCCTTTTCCCGGTTAATTTTTCTGATCCGCATTATGATAAATTTCAACTTTAATGCGAGGCATTTTTAGGCAGATAGATACAAAATAAGAAAAACAAAGGCTCAACATAAATGGAGCTAAACATAAATGAAATTTGTTCTAATGCAAGGGTGAGTGGGTGAATCATAATCACATAAATGAAATTAAATTTTGTTCTAATGCAAGGGTGAGTGGGTGAATCATATGCCAACCGTACAAAGTATAATCAGAGCACATTTTTTGGCTTCATACTTTGCATACTTCAAAACTCCACACTGCATATAATAGAAAATTAGAAAATAATACTGCAAAAGTGCAGGGCAAAAACAATTATTTTACAATGTAGTCACCATCTGTCTTCTCATATTGGCCAAAAGTCTACAGTTAATTCTGGGAAACAGTGTAACCTACAGATTATTCACTAATCTGCAAGCAGATTTTGATGTCACAAAAACCTCATCCAATAATTGATTATTATTTGATCTCTTGCAGTATTTCTAAAATTTGGATTTCCCCCAAACTTTCCTCTAAAACACTTCACTTGCCAATGAAGGTAGCTGAAGGACGGAACATACTAACCCAGCAACCAAACCCACTAGCCTAAGGCCATCTCGAGAAGATGCCTTTTATGTCATGCTGATAAGCCAACCCAGGCAGAGTACTCGCAGTTTACATTCATGACAGGGGGGGGGGGGGATAAGACATGTTTTTTTTTAGTCATGCATAAGAAGAGACTGTTTGATTAAATAAAAAAGTATTGAGGAATTAGTCTTGAACCTTTTTGGGTAGGACATTTTGATGCCAGGTATTGTTTTGGGTGTAAAATTTCAGGCTCTTGTATTTTTTTGGGTTTGCAATATGAAGCTCTGTCAGAGTCCCCCTCATATGTATACTGCAAGTAACTCCCCCCTCCCGTGGGTAAGCCAAGGTCTTACATGCAGAACTTTACATTCTTCTATCTTAATAGTCTGTGGTTACTCTGACCAAGGCCCCAGGGGTATTCACAAGTGGAGGAATACACCACAATAGACGGATTCCACTAATGTGTTTACATCCTTGTTGCCACCCAATTCAGATCATGTGATGATTCATTTGGGAGGTTACAATAAATTATTTGTTTGTAAATACTCCCATGCAATCAGTTGCTTTTGACAAATTGCACATTTGTAACCTCCCAAAATAATTTGATAATTAATAAATCATCATGTGTTCTGAATTGGGTTGCAATGTAAACATGCTAGCTGAATCCATTTATGAAAGGATAGCAGTCAAGTTTAACTCTTTTTCCATAAATGAGCAGGTACTTGAACAAAAACAGAAAGCAAAGATAATTACTGGTTGGCGCCTTGGTTGTTGTTCGTGGTAGTGTTACCATGGGTTCTGTTGTCACTGGTGCTGTTGTCACTGGTGCTGTTGTCACTGGTGCTGTTGTCACTGGTGCTGTTGTCACTGGTGCTGTTGTCACTGGTACTGTTGTTGTTGGTTTGGCTACAGGTGGAGAAGGGGGATCAGTGGTTTCAGAATACTGTGCTTCAAAACCCCGATCAAGTGAAAAGCCAGCATGGAACTTTACAAACATCTGGTTTCCACTTGAAACCTTCTCTTCCTCGGCAGAGTTATGACAGAAACGTGCCAACAAAGGAGAGCTTGCTGAAGGTCCATCATAAACGTCCACATAAGTACAAAGGTCTGAACTGCATTCACTCAAACATGAACCAAGGGCGAAATCAGTGAATGCAAATTTTACACGTTTGTCAGCTGAAACAGTAATACTCCAGGTGCAAAACTTGGATGGAAGATATTTGTCTATGGGGTAGTTTGGGCTGCTCAATTTTCCATTACCAGTGAGATGAATTGCTGCATTTGGACAAACTGGAAATTAAACACAAAGAGAGAGAATAAAAAAATGCAAAATATTAAACAACTAATGATTGCCTTCAAAAACGTTTTAAAACAAGTACACTGATTAAGGTTGTTTAGTGTGACTTAATTCCACAGGGAGACTAAGTGTCAAAGGCTACAAACTAGACTAGTAGTAATCAAAGATTATGAGAGTGCATTCAAGGCTGTCACTTTATTAAAATATATATACCTTAAATACTGGATTTCACTAGCCAACTTTCAACCTCTGTATATTGCTAAAATCAACATTTTTCATCAACAATCAAGGTTTTACAGACAGATATATCATAGTGTCAAAGTCCATGCCAGTTTTACAAATTGTAAGAGGTCCCCTATATAAACTACAGCATGATTTGGTTATTAAGTGACGGTGCCAGTTTCTGTAGACTTACTTTTTAATATAGAAAAAAAATATTTACATTAGCCTTCAAATTTTGTGCTAAATATTTGCACATGAACTGGTTAGGTTTAAGCGTAAAAGCTAATTTGTAAAAGTATATTTTTATGTACATTATTCTAAGCTGGAAGCACAAATATAAGCAAACATTTGCAATTGCGTGCTCGTTAATAAGCAACTAAGTAAAACCTTTTGACTAATTGGGGACACTAGCAGTCTAACAATAATTGACATACTGTACTTGTAAGATTTGAATATTTACAGGAGATGATAAAAACTTAATGGGTATAAGACTAAGAGATCCTATGTAAGCTTAAGTACAAAATGAAATAAAATTGTAGACATTAAAATAACTTTTTGATAAATGCTACTGTCGAAGCATTTTAATTCACCAAAATCCAATGCTGAGTGCACAAAATAGCAAAGCCTACGGTGACTGAATGAAAAGAAAGATCCAGCACAAAGACGAGCTCACACGGCCTACTCACATGTTCGTCACATGTCTTATCACATGTCTTAGTAATGGTACAAGGTTACTGGCCACGACATGCCCCTACAAAAATCAAGTGGGGTGGCCATTTTGGTGTCCTTACAGGAATGAGGATTCTGAAAGCAAACCAACCCAGTAAGCCACAGGCCAAAGTTAGGCTTGCATTCTCCGAACGCAATAAGACATGGGAACACTTCACGTAATAATAACACTTTGATGATACAAATGTAACTGTAAAGTGTGAAAGTGAAAAAACAATTATATTCTATTTTTATTTTCATATCACAATCTCATGTACATGTAACATTTTGATGTTTGATAATTTGCCACCCCTCCCCTACTGAACATCAACTGAGGAGGCCACCTTTCTATAAGAACAAAATAATGCAAAACGCACACATTTAAAAATACAGATAATGTATCTTACTTGAAAAGACTACACCACTCACCAAACACTGACAGAGTTATCCCCACCTCTCCCCAGAAAGAAACACTTACCAGGAGGCGTGAAGTTCAACTGAGTATAAGTTGCTTGGAATCCCACACTCTGCATCTCATTAAAACCATCAGAGTGAAAATTCAGTGTCAAGGTGTCAAGAGTTGAGTAATATGTTAACATTCCTGTGGGTTTACCACACTTTTTCCCACTTGCAGTTCCATCCTTGAAGTAGCCATTTTGGATTTCGAGATAGTCACACACGCATCTGTTAATATCGCACTCAAAGATGTCCATGCTGTCAATTTCTAGCTGGAGGCGGTTTCCATTGCTGGCTGTGATTTGCCAGGTGCAGTCCTGGTTGTTTGGATATCTTCTGGGGTAGAAAGGACTGGTGATAATGCCGGATGTTTCATTCAACTGGGCCAGCGTGGGACACACTAAGAAGAACAACATTCAAAAATGTAATCCAAACTAACTCATTTGTTACATGAATTACACAGGGTTTGAAAAAACTTGAATTCCAACTTGCCCTTGGACAAGTATGTAGCTCTTAAACTTTGCTTTGCCTGGGCAAATCGTTGGTTGTTCTTAATGATTTAGTTGCCAGATGACTTGCATGGTCCCATTCCCATCGGGCAAATGGGAAGGAAACGTTTCTTGCCCAGAAGGAAAATCTACTTGTCCCTGAAAACCAGACAGCACTTTATTTGAGCCCTGTGATGATGAAATAAACTAAACATTGGGTGAAAGTTTTTACCCTGAGGTGTCAGACAAAATGCCAGCATGTGTGTTTGCTTACCGTCCTGAGGAGAGATTGCCTCATAAAATAACTTGAACCCAGAGAATGCATTGTTGAGTGTTAACAAGGTCACTTGGACGAAATGTCCAACAGAGTACACTGGATTAGGAATTTCTTGACCACAAAGCTTGAATTCTTGTGCTCCATCATCTGATGCAACATTCGTTATAAACACACGGGCCCCTCCAAGAGAGCCTGTACAGTCAGTTTGCTCATGTGGTTCCAAAGTGAAGTTGAGGAAAGTTAGTCTGATAATTTGCCCAACAGGAACTGTGATATTCCAGGCACAAACTGGGATTTTAGGAAAATCATTCGGGAAATTTGTACTGGTAAGGAATCCACTAGATCCAACAAGGGCATCTCCACATGCTACAAATAAAATACACATACAAAAGAGTAAGTGTAATAAGATCAATTTCTTGCCAAGTGACTACGAACAGGCGTTTATGAGGGCCCATTCTGGTCAAAATTATATTGATTATTTTTACTAAAACAGGATTAATAAAACATTTTGTTCAGTTATTTTTGTGCTGTCTTATAAATAAATCTACTCTTTGAATTATTTTTATGTATTTTACATCTTATTTTTTACTTTCTTTTATGTCTTGAATTAATTTTACCTGTCTCAGATTTTTCATTCTTTTTATCAATTATTTTTTCCTATGTATGAGTTTTGCAAATCCCATACACCATTCCAGGCTGAGTGGGATCCCATGGTGGCCAGAATTAGAGTTGTTGCTAGAGAGAGAAATGAGCAAGGTTTTCATAATTTTATGCAAAATTTGAAGGCAGTGTTTTGGCTTTTCTTGACTCCTGAGAATGGAAATTTACCAACCGATGCCAACGTTTAACATCAAAAACCAAATATCCTCACTTTCAACCCTTTAAAGTGGGACAGAGGGTCCTGCTTGGAACATACATAGTTCCCATATTGTTTTCATTAACATTCATCATTAGATTGGCTGGAGTAGATGGTCTTTGGTTAAGACAAGAACTGGGAATTTCAGTTTTAATTAAGACAGGACCAGCAGTAAAAATGTTGTCATGGCAACAGCACAATAGGCGGCGGTTAGTTTCTTTTGTGATAAACATTTCTGGTGCCAAGGTTTTCAGAACAATGCGAAGAAACCAAAAGGAAACTCGCTCAAAAACAAAATGGGCTACAAGAGCTGAGAGAGCATAAAATTTGCGGTATAGCCACAATATCAAAAGCTAATCTAAGATAACAAAAGGAGAAAGAAGCACTAAATACTTTCTTAATCATTATACAAACAAATTAATTCCTTTAGCTTATTTTGGAGGATGCTACCGTAATCACAGACCAAAAGGATAAAATTAGGCAACAGGAGTGTTATTATGAAAGGCTTTACACCTCTCAGAAAGCTCAACTTAGGGCAGATCATCACCTTCTTCAATCAAGGTGATACAAGGCCTAAAGACAAGGACACTTGTAAAGGCAATATTTCTGTTAAGGAGTGTTTGGATACCCTTAAGGTTATGGGTGATGGTAAAAGCCCTGGGATGGATGGTTTTACTGCAGAATCTTAACAAACTTTTTTAAGGACCCCAGCCATTATTTAGTGCGTTCAATTAGTTTTTTCCAATAGCTCTGGTGAAATGTCGGTCACTCAGAGAAGCGTACTCGTAACTACCTTACCTAAACCAAACAAGACAAAGTTCTATTTGAAAAATTGGAGACCGATCTCTTTAAGTGGGGTCAACTATAAAATAGCTTCATCTGTCATTGCAAATCGTATTAAGAAGGTTCTCCCAGGCATTATATCACACATGCAAAAAGGCTTTCTTTAGAACAGGTCTGTTGCCGAAAATACTAGGCTGATTTACGATATTATAGATACAGTAAACTAAATTCCAATGACCAAGAGGGCATACCACCACTAACTGATTTTGAGAAAGCGTTTGATTCGGTGGAATGGAACTTTCTTGATGAAGCCTCAAAGTTTTTTTAATTTTGGGGAGTACAAGGCAGTGGGTTAAAACCTTTTACAAAAATATTAATAGCTCCATTCTATACAATGGTCATAGTTGAAATTCTTTTTCAGTCTCAAGAGGTGTTAGATAAGGGAA